>MU898530.1:0-16363 GCA_036418205.1 Ostertagia ostertagi | reverse complement strand
CTTGATCTCCGTGATCTAACCCTCAGGAGGGTCCTTAAGCAAGTGACCTTGGGGCTTCACCTATTTAAGCCGCATTACTGTCAGCTCAGGGTGGCAGGTGGACCTCATTGGTCGACTTTTCTAAAGGTTAGTTGTCTTTTTCTGTCCCACGACGTCGCCCTAGTAGTTTACCCCTGCTGAGCGATTCTTGTAGGTTGAAATAGTATTTGGACGGGTAGTTTCGTAAATGGCTTTCCTCTTTCCAGGCTCTGAAGAAGGCGAAAGCGCCGAAACGTAAGCCAAATAAAAGTTGTTATCAATCTTGGTTGGAGCTTATTCACTATACTGACATGTTTTGACTTTATTCTTCCTGAGCCGAACTCGTAGAAAATGAATCTCATACTACCTAGCGACACATAAGCTCAATTCACTGTGCATTCGGAAATGTTGTTCCAGGGCCATGGAAATCCAAAAACCTTCTAGGAGCAGTTGTCAACTACAAAATTCCATGCGATGGCTACATTGTTTGGTAAGCGATGGAAGGTGATCCGGAGAAATTAGCTCAGAGAACATCCTACTTCATGTTAAGCCTGCACTTCCCAGAGCTGTATACATAGATGCAGTTTCTCAGACTGACGTTTACAAAAACCTACGTTGAAGTTTGCACAGGCAACGAGAAGCATTGAGGTGAGATGAATCTCGTAAAATTCTGTTGAGTAACAAGTAATGATTGGTTCCAAGTGAAATATCCTAGGATAAATTGGAAGTTGATAGCTTTCTTTGCTACCGAATTTACTTAATGATAGTTGCTTTCGACACCCTCCACAATTCCTCTATCTATTAGCATCTGCATACCTATTCAAGAGAATTGAGCAATCTTTGACGCAAATAATGATTGGAGGTCCTTTTTGAGACGTCGAAGCCAAGCCTCAATAGTCTTCTGGTTTTCGATCTCGATATGTGCTCGTGAGTAAACAGTTTCATGGTCAGGAAAGTGCAGCATTTTGAGATCTACAGCAATCCACACAGCTGCTGCAAGCGAATCTACGCTAGTGGCGGTGACATCATTTTCGCCAGCGAGACACTTTAATAAGAGGAGAGCAAAACTTACTTTGGGTGGAGGTCACCTTTCGGGGCGTGAGCGAGTTCAGCGCAGCGGTGACAGCATGCCAATCCATGCTACAGTCGAGTTGCTTCAGTTGTGCCGCTGCTGGCAACGCAGCTCGTCCAAATCACCAACTAAACTAGTGGGCGGATCGTTTGGGGGCGGAGTGCTTTCGAAGTCCTGCTCAGCAACCAGCGCACCTTTCGTCGTGAAAGCGCTACACCTCGCTTCCCTGGCAGCCAAGTAACTGATTCGTGTGGTGCATATATGCTTCCCCGATGCGCTCCCACTTTATCGTAATCGCTGCCTTTAAGGACAGTGATTACGGTACAGGGGTTCACAGGAGATGTGGGATGCTCGATGGTAACCCAATCGGCAAAAATGTAGGAAAATTCGTCAGTAAAGCGCGAATAGTGGCCCCATGTTTGCCTTGATCTTTGCTTAAGGACGGGCAGCAGCTAAGACGACGGGAGAGTTTACTGCAACTGGAAGGTGCCAGCCCCTGCTCCACTGAATTGCTCTGATTGTGCCGTTGCTGGCAAAGATGGCTCCTCGAATCACCAACTAACTAGTGGGTTGATCGCTTGGGGCGGAGCGCTTTCAAAGTCCTGCTTAGCAACCAGCACACCTTCCATCGTAGAAGCGCCACATCTCGCTTCATTGGCTAACTATGCGCTCTTTCTTGATCCATTGTCAAGGCACTGTAAGGCGATTTCTGAAGTGCGCCGTCCCAGCTCATGCATTCAGATATCACCTGTATCACCTGTCGTCCCGTTGATCGTCGATTTGCTCGAGCGGGCGCCAGCAACGTCTCCATTCGTCCCTGTCGCGTGCTAGAGTGGTCCAGTGGATCCTCCTCGCTCGAGGGACACGAAGCCTTCATTCCTTTCGTTCAGAGCTTTCGTGAAGAAGTCTGACCATCGGGTCGTCCAGGTGTTCGTTTGACGTCCCGAGGGATCCAGTCGGTAACCGCTCTGGTCCAACGGTCATCGCAAAATCGCATGACGTGTCCGGCCCACCTTATCTTCGATTCCTTGGCGAAAACGGCAGCGTCCCTGATCTTCGATCGTTGGCGTAGTTCGGAACTCCGGATTCCCCTCTGCACTTGCGTGTATAGGGTTACTCCTAGCATCGTCCTCTCGACAGCGCGTTGGATAACGCTGACCGCATGCTCGTCCTGCCTGCGCAGAGTCCAAGTCTCTGAGGCGTAGGTTAGGGCAGGAAGGACAGCGGAATCGAAGAGGTGGGCACGGAGCCGGATGTTCTTCGTCTTCTTCACTACTCCCTCGATGTTCTTATATGCTCCCCAGCCGCTCGTTTCCTCCTGCTCAGCATCTGATTTCCCGACCTAGGTACACGTAGCTGGAGCATTCGGTGATGTTCGTTCCGTTGAGCGTGAATGGGGCATCAGGAACCAATCCGTTTCTCATAAACATCGTCTTCGTTAGGTTCAGCTGCAGACCAACCTTACCACTTGATGCAAATGAGGGCAAAGTTCGTACGGCAGCTATGGTCCCAGATGACACATAGGCTCAACAGCATTATACTGTATTCCGGCAGTGATAGCAATTTTTCTCCAGATTGGATAGAAGGTCACTAGTAAAAACCTTTAACCCAGTATAACTCCGGAAAACCTCTTTCTCGAAAGCATGACAGATTACCAAATAGAGATCGATCAAGTATAGGAGTAAATGCAAAAAAGACACATCACTCACTTGCAAGGGTTCGGCCAATAGGATAAGGGAAGGTGGCAATATGAAAAAGTAGTCCTGCACCTAAGCCAATCATCGTCCAAATTCTCTCACGTCCTCTGGACACACTGCAATGAAACAAGATCAGTGTAGAAAGAAAGCGAAATAGAGGCAAGTGTTGAAACCTCCATTCGTTCTCGCAATCATAATACGATAGGACGGTGAAGCAGTGAACACTGCATCCAACCCCTTGCTGCCCACAACTTTCAAAGCATCAAACCCAGGAAGCAGCTAGCATAGCAAAATATGGATATTCAATTATGTCTTTCACTAATTTCTAGGCCTACTCGACAGAGTTCATACGGACTTGTTCTTTGGTTGCTCTTTTATAGAGTATTATGTCCTTTCTCTGAATGCAAAGTTAATTCCCAACCTATCTTTATCATATTTTGGTCACTGTTAAGAAGGAAGAATGTGTTACCTCTATCTTCTTCTGTGACTCATGATCAACTAGAGGCCATACAAATGTTTCAATTCACCCACGATCAGTCTTAACCTATTGAAGCACCCACTATCTCGCGAGCAATAATCGACTGATACCCAATATTTGACGTACATCCCGTGTGTTTATAACTATCTTCTATTCTTCCGTATCTCACAGATGTCATACTTCTGAGTTTTAATATTCATTATTTAACACTTCATTTTTCTACCACTCCATAAGTTATATCAAGGAAAACCTTAGACTTCTAAAATTCCATCTTATTATTTTTTCATGTTGTGTACTTTTTCTGTTCTGCCATGATGTTTTCAAAAGGTATCCACAAGGCCCTATTCACCTACATCACTGACAAGGGAGGTCTTTCAGGGCAAGGTGCGCTTTTTGGAAACGGTTTAGTACATGTTGTAGGGACGCATGTATGGACCACAAAACCATGTTTCGTTTTCGCTGAACGGTTTTAGTAGTACCAAAAAAGTGGTGAATAATACTCTTGATGGTTCAATCCCCCTAAATTTTGCAATCAAGGTTGGCGGCCACTTGTTGGCTTCAAAATGGTCCTGACGATGAATTTGACATCTGATTTTGATATTTAGCGCGATTTGGCACCAAACCGTAGGCGCCAACCCAAATGCAAAATTTAGTCGCCACGGGGGATCGAACCCTTAACAGTATGCTTCTTTTTTGGTACTGCTATAACCGTTCAGCGAAAATGAAACATGGTTTTGCGTTCCTACATGCGTCCCTACAATATGCACAAAACCGTTTTGAAAAAGCGCACCTTGCCCTGAAAGACCTCAATTCTGAGTCATACTGGCAAGGCGTTTTGGCATGCAATTATCCTAGAGGCGTCTGAAATCAAGAACACGATCGTAGTATACAGCATCCTTCAAAGTGTTAAGACACCATCACGATTGGAACGGACGTAGAAAGCCTACTTTTATTCTTGAGGCATATAAATAGGATTTGTGAGCGTTGCGAGAATGACTAGGATAGTTAAATAACGCGAAATGGCCTATCCGTATCGAGCGTAACATTTCCGAAGAGCGTATGAATGTATTTTTACGATACCTCTTGAAAGCACCGAAATGCCCCAAAACGGTGGCCCCTGTCTGCAACGTTGAGGAGGTCCAAGCCTCTAAAGCACATTGAATCTAACAAGTGGCCTTTCAGTCTCAACAATTTAACCTTTTTGAGGTCCAAAAGTAACGGTAAACGATCAAAAACAACACGAAACTCTCAGTAGTGTCTAGCATCAAGTGTCCTCAGCAGCTATGCTAAACAAAAATGGAAGTAAAAAGAAGATCACAGCAAAAAAAGGGCGAAAGAAAGGAAGAATTGCAGCCAATGTCAGCTTCGATGTCAAAAATTGCAGTGGTCACAGAGAAAAAATTTGATATAATCACGCAACCTTTTTTCTCTCTCTCATCATTATTCGCTCGGCAGCCAATGCTCGTGCCAATGAGTATGTGTTCATGTCGCTACATGTACAATAGCATTTGCGACATCTCCTATAACCACCCACACGGAGGAAACACCAACTACTGACCGAGATGGCGTTCATCGAGCTTTTAATGTCTTCAAATGGTTGGTCATATTAAGGTTGTGCTCATAAATAGTGTCGCTTTTTTTCAACCAAAAATTTTGATCTAAATCCCCATGCTTTTACAGAGAGTTATATACCATTCAAAAGAGAATTGTCTGCTCTACAAAATATCGTGTTCTTCTTCCATCTATGTTCAATGGTTTTCAAATTTGAGGCATGCGAAATGGGAGGTCCCGCCGACAAAAATTGACCAAACCGACAACTAGCTCTAACTTTATGTTCCCTTCGGAGAAATCAATCAATGATGTACCCTCTACTTATGCATGACCTCTTCTAAACATTACACTATTAGGTTTCCCAACAAGTCGCATCATTCCATTTCCAGACCCGGTTTTTCAACCAGAACTCGACGGTTGAGCACCATTACCTGAGATCGAGGTCGAAATTTTTTTACAGCCGAGACATTGAAAAACTAGTAGAATTTCAAGAACAAGTCGTGACTAAGTTAGGAATGTACGCCTGGTTGGTTTTCTCATCTCCTCAAGGATAATTTCTTTCAAAGAAATGCGGTCACTTTTGTGGACAAAGCACCTTACTCCTAAACCCTAAAATTCGAGCTAATTCCTAACAAACATCAAAACAAAACAAATGAGCGAATAAAGCAGAAGAAGTGCTCACAAAAGATATACCAGTTGATATAAAACAATAGCGTTTCAGAGGAAGAATTTCAATTTGAAAATTGCCATGACTTATCGGTTGGCCAATTCGAAAAGAAACAGGGCAAACCTTTTTCGGCAACCTAAGGGTGGAATGTTCAGAAGAGGTCATGAGTAAGTAGAGGGTACATCATTGATTGATTTCTCCGAAGGGAACATAAAGTTAGAGCTAGTTGTCGGTTTGGTCAATTTTTGTCGGCGGGACCTCCCATTTCGCAGGCCTAAAATTTGAAAACCATGGAACATAGATGGAAGAAGAACACGATATTTTGTAGAGCAGACAATTCTCTTTCGAATGGTATATGACTCGATGTAAAAGCATGGGGATTTGGATGAAAATTTTTTGGTTGAAAAAAAGCGACACTATTTATGAGACAACCTAATACATAGTTTTGCGCGGCTAGCGAATGCTGACAGGGATGATTCGTGGCTTCCGTCATTTTATCACGGGCAATTGGTCTCGCGCGGCAACCGCCGAGCACTAGCCGTCCCTACTCTGCGTAAGCTTCACACCAGCCACTTCGTTCCCTTCCACTTGTAACACCATTCTCTCGTGAAGAGGATGTATGCGCAAAAAAAGGGTTTCACACTTCAGGGACCATCACACTCACTAAATGACGATAGAATGATCCTAATTGGACCTTAGCCCTATTCTTCTTCAAGAAATCAGCAATGAAGGTTCATTCACGCACTTTATTGGCAAGCTTTCGCATTATATTTCATATACCAATATATATGTATATAAACACATATATATATATATACCAGTTTGGCTGCGCACGCATTCGCGTGCATCACATCGGGGGGTCAAAAGCTCATGTCTGCACCTCCGAAAAACCGCGAGTTCGATCCCTGCCGAGGCTCTAAACCATGCCTTGCAAAAATTGCAAAAATGGTTCTAGTACCAGCGTCAGGCCCAGGTTGACAGGCCGGCTGATGAATACCCCAGTCACACCAACCATGTCTAAAAGTTGTCAAAGAATCAGTGATAAAGCTAGGACGTCACCCGGAAGTGGCGCGCAGAACCCCCGCCCGAGTTCTGTGGTCAGTATGCGAGGGCTACCGAGGAGTGAACGGCCTCGGCCAAAGAAGCTAGTTCGAATAGGGACTCTGAACGTAGGATCGCTAACTGGGAAGTCCCGAGAGGTTGCTGATCTGATGACGCGCAGGAATATCCAAGTCCTATGCCTTCAGGAGACGCGATGGAAAGGTGCTAAGGCCAGGGAAATCGGGGAAGGTGTCAAGCTCTACTACAATGGAGAAGACACCAAGCGGAACGGCGTGGCCATAGCGGTAGCGGAGTCGCTCAAGGACTATGTCTCCGCTGTGAACAGGATCAGCGATCGGATCATGGCTGTGAGGATGGACACGAAGGAGGGGTACTGGTCAATACTCTCCGTGTACGCACCGCAAGCCGGGTGCCCCGAAAGTGATAAGGACGAGTTCTATCTGAGCCTGGACGAAGCCATAAGATCGGTTCCGGAAGGCGATTACCTGACCATAGCAGGTGATCTGAATGGCCACGTCGGCAGTGATAGAAAAGGCCTAGAGAGGGTGCACGGAGGTAGAGGGATAGGATCGAGGAACGCTGAGGGAGAGAGGGTTCTGGACCTGGCTACGGCCCACGACTTGGCAGTCTGCAGCACGTTCTTCGCGAAAAGGAAGTCTCAAAAGGTAACCTACAGCAGTGGAGGGAGACAGACGGAAATCGACCATGTGCTGGTGAGAAGATCAACCCTCAAAACTGTGAAGGATATCAAAGTTCTACCCGGCGAAGACCTGGCTCCCCAGCACAGGCCCCTCCTGGCAGACATTGCGATAGACCTCCCCAAGAAGACAAGGGTAAGAACCGAGAGGAGAATCCGGTGGTGGAAGCTGCACCAAGCGGAGAAGGATGACCTCAGGCGAAAGATAATGGAAGTCGGTCTCCCAGATCCTAACGGGCCAATACAGCGGACTTGGGGCAACGCGGCTGAGACCATCCTGCGATGTGCCAAGGAGGTCCTGGGTGAGACGCGAGGTGGATTCAGAGGAGACAAGGCAGCGTGGTTCTGGAACGAGGAGGTCCAGCGAGTCGTGAAGAGGAAGAAGGAAGCATACAAACGCTGGCAGAAGAGCCGAAGTCCCGAGAACTTCGCTGCCTACAAAACCTGCAAGAGGCTTGCGAAGGCTGCCGTCGCAAGGGCAAAGAACACAGAAATGGACGCCCTGTACGAGAAGTTGGAGAGCCGAAACGCAGAGAAGTTCGTCTTCAGGCTGGCTAAGGCCCGCATCGTGCTACCCAAGACATCAGGGTGGTGAAAAGTGTGAAAGGCAGCGATGGTGTCATCCTAAGGAAGCCAGCCGAAGTCAAGAGGAGGTGGGAAGAGTACTACAGTGCACTTCTGAACGAGGAGTTCCCCCACGAGAACAACTCACGGGCAGAGGCCCACAGCTGGTCCCATCGCACTCTGGACTGAGGATGAGGTTAGGTGTGCACTTGGGAGGATGAAGATTGGGAAGGCGGTTGGCCCAGATGGGGTGCCAATCGAGGCTTGGAAGGCGCTCGGTGAGTACGGGATAAGATGGCTCACACGATTCCTCAACAACATAACTGCGGAAAGGAAGGATGCCAGATGCCTGGAGAACAAGCACTATCGTCCCCATCTTCAAGCAGAAGGGTGACGCGATGGACTGCTCCAACTACCGCGGGATCAAGTTGACTGCTCATACAATGAAGCTGTACGAGCGACTGGTCGACTCGAAGACTGCGGGAGCTGGTCCCATCTCCCAGGAACAGTTCGGGTTCATGCCCGAAAGGTCTACAACGGATGCCATCTTCATCGCAAGGCAAGTGATGGAGAAGTATCGAGAAAAGCGCCGACCCTGCTACCTAGCCTTCCTCGACCTGGAGAAGGCGTTTCGACCGGCTACCACGAGCGGTACTGTGGAGAGCGCTTAGAGAACGGAACGTGCCAGAACACCTGGTCTCGCTGGTGAAGGACATGTACGACGGGGCTAAGGCAGCCATACGCACCCCACATGGCCTAACAAAAGAGGTAAACATCACGGTTGGGGTGCATCAAGGGTCAGCTCTGAGCCCGTTCCTCTTCCTCCTAACACTAGATGTCATGGTGAAGGGGCTCATGGAAGGACCACTAAAGACCATCCTCTACGCTGACGACATCGCCCTGATAGCGGATAGCAGAGAAGAACTACAGGCCAAGGTGCAAATGGCAGAAGGTCCTGGCAGAAGGGGGCTCCGGCTGAATGTCAAGAAGACCAAGTTCCTGAGCTCCGAAGAGGGTGCAGAGCCGATCGTGGACGGACATGGCGAAAGCATCGAAAGAGTGGAGGACTTCCGATACCTTGGGAGTGATCTGGCGGCCGACGGCAGTGTGGACCAGGCAGTAAAGGGGAGGATCAACGCGGCATGGATGAAATGGAGGGAAGTCCACTGGAATCCTCTGCGACCGAAGGTGCTCCAGAACGCTCAAAGGGAAGGTGTACCGAACAGTGGTAAGGCCTGCGATGCTCTACGGCAGCGAGTGCTGGCCCTGAACAAGAATCACGAAAGGCAGCTTCACTCCGCTGAAATGAGGATGCTGAGATGGGCCTGCGGCTGGACGCGACTGGACAGGGTCAGAAACGAGGATGTCAGAGCGGTCATGCAGACTGCCCCTGTCCAGCTGAAGGTGAGGGAGCAGCGACTGCGGTGGTATGGGCATGTGCTAAGAAGACCACAAGGCCACCCAATAAGGAATGCAATGGACTTTCGAAGCGCAAGGCAAGCGACCGCGAGGAGCCCCAAAGAAGAGGTGGAAGGACGTAGTCAAGAAGGACCTAAGCGAAATCATGGCCACTGCAGGGGATGCCCTGGACAGAGCGAAGTGGCGACGACTGATAAGAACAGCGGACCCTGCGACTGCGCGGGACTAACGCTAGGGAGAAGAAGAAGAAGAAGAAGACACGGGGGTTCAAAGCCGGATGATCACTGTTCTTTTCTAGATTTTAGTTTTCTTTCGGTACATCCCATTTACACCGACTATTAGGTCATAGCGGTTTCGGAGAGGGTCTTTCTTCCAAGACAGGGTTTTTTTTCGGAAGGTGGTAAGGCTGAAAAATTATGTCTGTGACCAATGTTCTCTCTCTATTACTGCAGAGCTGCTGAGTGAGATTCCAAGGTACGGCTGCTTTGGAGACACTCCTCTTTCGAAATTCATGGGTAACCCCGCCCACTTTTGCGCATGTCCTGCCCACTGAGACTTCATTTCTTTCGCTGACCTCTATACTTTTTTCCTGGTGTCCAAGACTTCTTGGAACCGAGTAATAATGTTTCGTGCATAACTCCGCCCACTTTTGTGCAAGCTTAGCCCACCATTAGCATGTAACCCCTTTCCCTCCGGCAACCCTTATCCACATTTCTCCCGGTCGTCTAGCCGTTTTGGAACCGAGTTATGAGAGTGGTGGCAAACTCCGCCCACTTCGGGGAGTGCCGCGCCCAGCGTTCACATTCAACCTCTACTTCTCCTCTCACCTCTACACATATTTTTTTAGTTCCTAAGTCATCTCGGGGCCGAATTATGAGGTCTTGTAGAAGACGTTATGAGTCATGAATTTCTGAGGCAAACCTAGCCCACCAATAGCATTTAACCCCTTTCCCTACGGCAACCCTTATCCACTTTTTTCCCGGGCGCTGGGGCTTCTAGGAACCGAGTTATGAGAGTGGTGGCAAACTCCGCCCACTTCGGGGTGTGCCACGCCCAGCGTTCACATTCAACCTCTACTCCTCCTCTCACCTCTACACATATTTTTTTAGGTTCCTAAGTCATCTCGGGGCCGAATTATGAGGTCTTGTAGAAGACGTTATGAGTCATGAATTTCTGGAGGCAAACCCTAGCCCACCAATAGCATTTAACCCCTTTCCCTCCGGCAACCCTTATCCACTTTTTTCCCGGGCGCTGGGGCTTCTAGGAACCGAGTTATGAGAGTGGTGGCAAACTCCGCCCACTTCGGGGTGTGCCACGCCCAGCGTTCACATTCAACCTCTACTCCTCCTCTCACCTCTGGCACATTTTTTTCAGGTCTCTAAGTCATCTCGGAGCCGAATTATGAGGTCTTGTAGGGGACGAAATCGAGCTACGTATCTTTGTGGCAAACCCCGCCCACTTTGGTGCATGGGTCGCCCACTGCTATCAGTTGACTTTCATCTCTTCCCCAACCTTTTTCTACTTTTTTCCCATCTCCAGAACTTATTGGAACCGAGTTATGAAGTACCGTGGCAAACCCCGCCCACTTTGGTGCATGCTCCGCCCGCCAACAACGGTTGACCCCTTTCCCTCTGCCAACCCTTATACGCTTTTTTCCCGGACTCCGGGACTCCTAGGAACCGAGTTATAAGCCTAATTGCAAACTCCGCCCACTTTGATGTAAGCCACGCCCATCCCTGACATTTAGCTTCCCCTCCCCTCCTGACCTCTATCCGCTGTTTTCCGGTCTCTAAGTCATCTCGGAGCCGATTTATGAGCTCTTGTAGAATGCTGTCCGCTTCACGACACGCTCCGCCCATTGTGGGCGGGCCTCCGTTCACATCATGCGTGCTGGAAATACCTTAGGCATTGCTCCCCTGCACTAATTTCGTTTCTGGTCTGTAGGCTTCTTCTTAACCGAGTTATGAATATTTTCACTGAGCACCGCTTTTTTAGAGAACGCCCGCCCACCGAGGGTGGGTCTCCTCAGTTCAATCTGGCTTACCAACGCACACCTATGCCCACTTTTGTCCCGGTCTCGAGGCTGTTTTGTGACTGAATTTGAAATCATGGTCCTCAGTACCACTCATTTCGACGCACGCCACGCCCACTGTGGGCGGGGCTCCGCTTAGGTAATGTATGTTTTTTACTTCTCGAGATATGGTACACCCATCCCAAACTTGACCTGGACCCAGTAGGTTGTTGGCTTTTAAAGCAACAGTTCAGGAACGGTTTCGCGGGAAAAAACCACCAATAATGAAGTTGTAGATGAAAACCAGACGATTAATGTATGAAAAACTGGAAAAAAACGTCGGGGAGGGTCTTAGACAGGTACTCTCCCTCTGCCGCTCAGCAATGGATAAAGACGCACGTTGGACGAGTTGTCTGAACGTGCCCGCTGTAAACGCGCTCCATTTTTCAATCAATTTTCCCTGTGGTCCCAAAACGAGCACGATTGCCGACGCGTCCAATGACGGCCGGCAAGGGGGCGGGATTGGGGAAATCCCCAAGAACACCCATGTTTGAGGGACTTTCCACCCTGTTTTTGAGTTTCTGAGGTAAGTTCGTTTATTATTTCCACTGCATATGTTCTTCACTAGGGCTCGTGTATCCCTCAGTAGTAGTGGCATTGAAATTTTCGGACCCTCCCTGAACTGTTGCTTTAAACGGAATTTCGTGATAGACAGACAGACAGACAGACTTAGCGCATTAAGTATATTGTAGGGATATCCCTATATCCTACTTACTATAAAGCGCTTCGTCTGTCGTTCTGTCGTCTGTCGTTCGTCTGTCTGTCGTTCTGTATGTCTGTCACGAAATTCCCTAGCTCCTCGGGATCCGCCTGGAGGGACCGGGTCAAGTGTGGGATGGGTGGGCAGGGTCTCACGCAGGGTGAATATCGGTCGAGGAAATCCTCGACAGGGGGGTCGTACCTGTTGGGCTGGTCCATGGGGGGTCGTACTCTTGGGGTCAGTAACAGAAGTGGTATCATGGTGCAGATAGGTAATAGGGTATAGCGCAGCAGAAAATGAAAACATCCAAAAAAACATGATATTAAATTTTCTTTGCAGGTTCAGTCGCTCCATTCCTCCACCTTCATGAGAAGGGCGTATTTGAAGGCAGTACAAAGAATGAAAGTGCATCCCCGCAAAGAAGAGTGCCACATGTGCGCACGCGCTGCAAAGGCACCTCCTCCGCCTATCACTCGCTCCTTCTCCCTTAATACCTCGCTGAGAATGACGCTGTTGTTAGGGACCCTGTCGGAAAAACGACAACCGTGAAGAAAAAGCGCTGGGCAAATGAAGTTGTTTTTTAGGTTACAGGAATAGCACAACACACTATGTCTACTACAATACAGTTTCGTTCGAAGGTCCCCATCATATAACACCTTTCAATCGATTCTGCAACTGTGAGTGGAGGAGGGATGCATGGCTTATACCAATACCAAATCGGATGATGACGATTGCTCCTATTCTTATTGTTTGCGTTCAAAGATATTGTTCTAGACACATTCCGAGTGTTGCCAACGAGTCACACTTGCAATGGTGAATGAGGGAGCGGATTTCCAGGTGGCCGGATCCGACCTCGATAGATCCTCGACGCAATTATCTCTTCAACCAAAAAGCTGTAGAAGAAAACTAAACAGACCATCAGGAAGCGCAAACCTTCCGCTTTCCAAAACTATCTTCCCTTTTTCAGGATCTTACAATATAAGAGATATATTGCTCTTGAAGTGGCAAAAACTCGCGTGAAAATTTGGGCCTCCTCGACATTTACTCGACGAAATTTGACAGACCCTATCTTTCTGCAAGGAAGGCTTCCAGAGCAATTTCGATGCTTGTTGGAAACGCGAAATCCAGCTCTATCTAACTCTACCTCAAGCTGCTTCAAAGGTTGTGAAATGGAGGAATGCAACCTTTTCATCGAGGGTGTAGATTCGGACGTTTTTTTTTGAAATTTCGGCAAATCTGACCCAGTGACAATCGCGCCGCAGCTGCCGTTGAATCGGCCTTTGATACACTCGGCTGTTTTGATATACTCAAGCAAGAATCAAGATTGAATCGCAACCCCGTGTCTTCAGGATTTCTGTGCGTTTCTGAACGAACCTCGCCTTGAGGTCACACAAAGTTAATGCCTCTTTCCTCGAGTCGATATTTCAGTATGTACACAAAAGTATGCAGCGATGGAAGACGTGCATAGATGACAAGATGAAGCGTCCTTAGCATTATTTTGCAGAATTTTTTTGATTGTTTTGATTTTTTTTTTGATTTTTGTTTTGCAGGATTTATTTTAATTGAATTTTAAATTTAATTTGCTCTGTTAGAGGGGGTCGTGCCAGGCCATCTCGATTTCGGGGGGGGGGGGTCGTACCTCTGCGAACCAACGTACTCGACACGAATTTTCACCCTGTCTCACGTAATACAAAACACACATCAGCTAAGCGGAGCCCCGCCCACAGAGGGCGTGGCGTGCGTCGAAATGAACTGTACCGAAGACCAAGATTTCGATTTCAGTGACAAAACGACCTCGAAACTGGGCCAAAAAGTGGGTAAAGGTGTGCATTGGTAAGTCACATCGAATTAGGGAGACCCACCCCCGGTGGGCGGGGCGTTCTCTAAAAAAGCAGTGCTTTATGAAAAATTTCATAACTCGGTTGGGAGAAAGCCTACAGAGCAGAAAACAATTGGTGTAAGGGAGCAATGTCTAAGGTGTTTCCTGCATACATGACGTGGGCGGAGGCCGCCCAGAATGGGCGGGGCGCGCTCTGAAGTGTACAGCATTTTCTACAAGCCCTCATAATTCGGGTCGGGGAAGTCTTAAAGAGCCGGAAAAAGGTGGATAGAGGTGTATGGAGGAGTGGAGGCCAGCTGTCAATGGTGGGCGGGGCTTGACCAAAGTGGGCGGAGTTTGCGACGAAAATTCATAACTCGGCTCCAAGAAGTCCCGGAGGCGGGAAAAGGTGGATAGAGGTGGGTGGAGGAGTGGAGGCCAGCTGTCATCGGTGGGCGGGGCTTGACCAAAGTGGGCGGAGTTTGCGACGAAAATTCATAACTCGGCTCCAAGAAGTCCCGGAGGCGGGAAAAGGTGGATGGAGGTGGGTGGAGGAGTGGAGGCCAGCTGTCATCGGTGGGCGGGGCTTGACCAAAAGGCGGAGTTTGCGACGAAAATTCAGAACTCGGTTCCAGAAGGTCCCGGAGAGGGGAAAAAAGAAGATATAGTTGGGTGGAAGTGGAGGCCAGCTGTCAATGGTGGGCGGGACATGACCAAAGTGGGCGGAGTTTGCGACGAAAATTCATAACTCGGCCCCAAGAAGTCCAGGAGGCTGGGAAAAAGGGAGTAGAGGTCGGCGAAGGAAAGGAGGTCAAATGCTATTAGTGGGTAGAGCACGCACCCAAGTGGGCGGAGTTTGCCAAAAGTATCGCAATTCGGTTGCAAGAGGTCCTAGAGATAGGGGAAAACGGGGTTAGAGGTTGGTGAGGGAAAAGAGCTCAACTGCTATCACTGGGTAGAGCACGCACCTAAGTGGGCGGAGTTTGCCAAAAGTGTCGTAATTTGGTTCCAAGAGGTCCCAGAGACCGGTGAAAAAGGGGGTAGAGGTCGGCGAAAAGAAGGGAGCCAAATGCTATTGGTCGGCAGGGCACGCACCGAAGTAGACGGAGTTCGCCACGAGATTTATTGTCCGGGCCGAGGACCGAGAAAAATAGGATAATGGTTGACGAAGAAAGAGCGCATAGAATTTAGCGGAGAATTCAGATATTCGTATTGTATCAAGCCAAATTTGAAATTTTTCGTCGCACCATCAAAATTCGCCACAGATCTGTGTTGCGCGCGCAATGCGTGCGGCGCCAACTGGTAATATATAATGCGCTAAGTCTGTCTGTCACGAAATTCCGTATTAAGCGGACAACAACCTACTGGGTCCAGGTCAAGTTTGGGATGGGTGTACCATATCTCGAGAAGTAAAAAACATACATTACCTAAGCGGAGCCCCGCCCACAGTGGGCGTGGCGTGCGTCGAAATGAGTGGTACTGAGGACCATGATTTCAAATTCAGTCACAAAACAGCCTCGAGACCGGGACAAAAGTGGGCATAGGTGTGGGTTGGTAAGCCAGATTGAACTGAGGAGACCCACCCTCGGTGGGCGGGGCGTTCTCTAGAAAATGGGTGCTCAGTGAAAATATTCATAACTCGGTTAAGAGGAAGCCTACAGACCAGAAACGAAATTAGTGCAGGGGAGCAATGCCTAAGGTATTTCCACCACGCATGATGTGAACGGAGGCCCGCCCACAATGGGCGGAGCGTGTCGTGAAGCGGACAGCGTTTTCTACAAGAGCTCATAAATCGGCTCCGAGATGACTTAGAGACCGGAAAACAGCGGATAGAGGTCAGGAGGGGAGGGGAAGCTAAATGTCAGGGATGGGCGTGGCTTACATCAAAGTGGGCGGAGTTTGCAATTAGGCTTATAACTCGGTTCCTAGGAGTCCCGGAGTCCGGGAAAAAAGCGTATAAGGGTTGGCAGAGGGAAAGGGGTCAACCGTTGTTGGCGGGCGGAGCATGCACCAAAGGCGGGGTTTGCCACGGTACTTCATAACTCGGTTCCAATAAGTTCCTGGAGATGGGAAAAAAGTAGAAAAAGGTTGGGGAAGAGATGAATAGTCAACTGATATCAGTGGGCGACCCATGCACCAAAGTGGGCGGGGTTTGCCACAAAGATACGTAGCTCGATTTCGTCCCCTACAAGACCTCATAATTCTGCTCCGAGACGACTTAGAGACCTGAAAAAATGTGTATAGAGGTGAGAGGAGGAGTAGAGGTTGAATGTGAACGCTGGGCGTGGCACACCCCGAAGTGGGCGGAGTTTGCCACCACTCTCATAACTCGGTTCCAAAACGGCTAGACGACCGGGAGAAATGTGGATAAGGGTTGCCGGAGGGAAAGGGGTTACATGCTAATGGTGGGCTAAGCTTGCACAAAAGTGGGCGGAGTTATGCACGAAACATTATTACTCGGTTCCAAGAAGTCTTGGACACCAGGAAAAAAGTATAGAGGTCAGCGAAAGAAATGAAGTCTCAGTGGGCAGGACATGCGCAAAAGTGG
>MU898523.1:0-13705 GCA_036418205.1 Ostertagia ostertagi | reverse complement strand
TCAGCTGTGCTAAGGGAATCAGAGACTAACCAGGAAGGTCTTTCAGGGCGTGACAAGCTTTTTGAAAACGGTCTTTTGCATGATATAGGGGCAGATGCGGGAACCACAGAACCATGTTCAATTTTTCCTGAACGGCCCTCTGAATACCAGAAAAGGAGGTCCCTAGTTCGATTCCTCGTGGTAACAAATTTTTGCATTTCGAGTTGACGTGCCAAAATTCGCGCAAAATGGAGTTAGAACCAACCAGAACAATCAGAACTCCATTTTGCGCGAATTTTGGAACGTCAACTCGAAATGCAAAAATTTGTACCACGAGGAATCGAACTAGGGACCTCCTTTTCTGGTATTCAGAGGGCCGTTCAGGAAAAATTAAACATGGTTCTGTGGTCCCGCATCTGCCCCTATATCATGCAAAAGACCGTTTTCAAAAAGCTCGTCACGCCCTGAAAGACCTTCCTGGTAAGCGCGGAGAGGAGAGTATGGGGCGGAGAGCGCTACAGATGAGAGATCGCCAGACAACAGCCTGATAAGAGAAAAAAGTCTGCAGCTTGGGCAGCTTACTTTGCAAGGCCCAAGCGCTCTTATCGGTTGGTTTCCGTGCACGAGAACGCCACATTTGTGATTGTCCTCTAGGGGTCTATACTAGAGACCGAAGAGAAGCGTTCACACGAACCTCTGCCTGGGTTGTGCCTTTACATGAATATTGCTTCACGACATTCACAACTTGGTCCCAGCGCAAACTCCGCCCACTACAGAAAACACCCAAAACAGCAGTTTTTATTGTTTTTCCTGATGTTTCACAGGGAAAGGAATCCCGTCGAAGCTGTCTCCTGTAGTGAGATATATACCGCCAGATATATTTCGAGATACTGATCCTAACCATTCTCTGAAATCTGCGCTCCTGTACAATGAAATGAATTGGTGTGTGTTTTCTTCACATGTGTATTGAAGGCATATCCCCAATTGAATAGGTCGATTTATAGCGCTCGTAAATTAATGCAGCTGGGGTAATTGGTTTAC
Organism: Ostertagia ostertagi; assembly: GCA_036418205.1. Lineage (NCBI taxonomy): Eukaryota > Metazoa > Nematoda > Chromadorea > Rhabditida > Trichostrongylidae > Ostertagia > Ostertagia ostertagi. The sequence goes on along the minus strand of MU898523.1, from coordinate 12,685 downwards.
CGGGTGATCGAAAATGAGCAAAAATACTCCTGAAAACACATAGCGGTGTGGCCGTATCAGCGTACTCTTGTCTCTAGGAGGGTCTCATTGTTTAGCTGCTTCCAGTGCTAGAGTGGAATACAGTAGAGAATTGGCAAATCGGTAAGACTTCCGTGGAAGCGAAGCGCAAAAACGTCTACACGGTCAGTGCAATGAGGTTTTATTGATTTCTACAGTTTCTCTTTTCCATTCGTTCAGTCGCGATTTTTCTTTAAAAAGAGGAATTCACGATAACTTCAGATGCCGAAGAAGGGAGAATCTACCCAATCGAAGGGGGGGGGGGCTTTTCAAGGGGCGGGACAATGCGCGTTCGTAGTGAAAGTATTTCTCCAGCAACCTAGCAGGGTCATATTGCGCCGCTCGCGCGGCACGCCCACCCTTCGCCGTCTGACTCTAGCCGTTTAGCAGAGAGAGCGTTAGCGTTGAAGAGGGCAGCACCGATGAGAGTCGCATCAATGCGGAAATCAACGGGCAAGGAAGGGGTCCCATTTCTCGGGTTCTGGGCCGTTTCTCATGGTTTTTCTTCATCCTGCACCACTGACCACCACTACCTTGATTTCTGATGGAATACCTCTCTATCGCGAGCTACGCCTTCAAACCATCAACAGTGTGTAGCAACACCCCACCTTCTAGTCGGCTAGACTGTTACGTCCCCCATATGAGTGTGTCAGAAATATCGAATGGTTGGTGCGGCGGCAATGTGTAGGATCGATGTCGAAGATTCAATGAGATAAAGTTTTCTCAGAAATATATGGTTCTGTGAGTTGGGATGCGCAGCGCATATGGAAATAGTAATGGATTTTTCAAGGGTAAAAATAACTTCCAAAGACAGCGTAATTGGCGCTGAAATCACGCGCATTCCAGCAGTGTGTGTCAAGAGACTCGAATTGCGGCTGTGCGACGAAGGCGATGGCAAGTGTTGCATGCAACAGAACGTCACACATTTTATCAAATTCGTACACACTTTAATTTGTGAGATCAAGGGGTGAGCTAGATAAAGCATTTTTATATGGATTTTCATTCTATTTCTCAATTTCTATTGTATAACCTGCCGGGAAAAGCATGAGTCAGTCAGCATCATTTCCGAATTTCCAGAAGAGAATTTAATTTACTTACAAAGAATTTTTTCACTTCGCACGCAGAATAACAGATTTCGGCTTGGAAAAAAAGCAATATCACCTACTTGCTTTCACGCGAGAATTCCTGCAATGGGGTGAGTTAGTAAGCCAAGAAATAAAACGCGCAGCCACCTGGCTTTCGCGTCGCTGCAACCTGGATCTCCTGACTCACTCCCCATGACATAGCATTGAGAACTGAGGTTATATTAAGAATTCGGCCCTCAGCCAGGGTGAATATCGGTCGAGGAAATCCTCGACAGGGGGGTCGTACCTGTTGGGCTGGTCCATGGGGGGTCGTACTCTTGGGGGTCAGTAACAGAAGTGGTATCATGGTGCAGATAGGTAATAGGGTATAGCGCAGCAGAAAATGAAAACATCCGAAAAAACATGATATTAAATTTTCTTTGCAGGTTCAGTCGCTCCATTCCTCCACCTTCATGAGAAGGGCGTATTTGAAGGCAGTACAAAGAATGAAAGTGCATCCCCGCAAAGAAGACTGCCACATGTGCGCACGCGCTGCAAAGGCACCTCCTCCGCCTATCACTCGCTCCTTCTCCCTTAATACCTCGCTGAGAATGACGCTGTTGTTAGGGACCCTGTCGGAAAAACGACAACCGTGAAGAAAAAGCGCTGGGCAAATGAAGTTGTTTTTTAGGTTACAGGAATAGCACAACACACTATGTCTACTACAATACAGTTTCGTTCGAAGGTCCCCATCATATAACACCTTTCAATCGATTCTGCAACTGTGAGTGGAGGAAGGGATGCATGGCTTATACCAATACCAAATCGGATGATGACGATTGCTCCTATTCTTATTGTTTGCGTTCAAAGATATTGTTCTAGACACATTCCGAGTGTTGCCAACGAGTCACACTTGCAATGGTGAATGAGGGAGCGGATTTCCAGGTGGCCGGATCCGACCTCGATAGATCCTCGACGCAATTATCTCTTCAACCAAAAAGCTGTAGAAGAAAACTAAACAGACCATCAGGAAGCGCAAACCTTCCGCTTTCCAAAACTATCCCTTTTTCAGGATCTTACAATATAAGAGATATATTGCTCTTGAAGTGGCAAAAACTCGCGTGAAAATTTCGGCCTCCTCGACATTTACTCGACGAAATTTGAGAGACCCTATCTTTCTGCAAGGAAGGCTCCAGAGCAATTTCGATGCTTGTTGGAAACGCGAAATCCAGCTCTATCTAACTCTACCTCAAGCTGCTTCAAAGGTTGTGAAATGGAGGAATGCAACCTTTTCATCGAGGGTGTAGATTCGGACGTTTTTTTTTGAAATTTCGGCAAATCTGACCCAGTGACAATCGCGCCGCAGCTGCCGTTGAATCGGCCTTTGATACACTCGGCTGTTTTGATATACTCAAGCAAGAATCAAGATTGAATCGCAACCCCGTGTCTTCAGGATTTCTGTGCGTTTCTGAACGAACCTCGCCTTGAGGTCACACAAAGTTAATGCCTCTTTCCTCGAGTCGATATTTCAGTATGTACACAAAAGTATGCAGCGATGGAAGACGTGCATAGATGACAAGATGAAGCGTCCTTAGCATTATTTTGCAGAATTTTTTTTGATTTGTTTTGCAGGATTTATTTTAATTGAATTAATTTGCTCTGTTAGAGGGGGTCGTGCCAGGATCTCGATTTCGGGGGGGGGGGGGGGTCGTACCTCTGCGACCACGTACTCGACACGATTTTCACCCTGACTCAGAACCCATCAATTGTACCGATCTTCCTCAGTCGACTGACCGGCATCTCTCTATCGACACTCAAAGCACTGTCTGTACACTATTTGGTTTCAGAAGTGACGATATAGGGCATATACACCAGTATGTGTGAGCACGATCCGAGATAGAGACGATGCATGGCGCATCCAAACGTACAGCCATTTAGTCGGACTATTGGTTGCTTTCTCCAGTGTGTTCACTAATTAGATACAAAGTGGTTTAGACGGGGAGAATTCTGGACGAAAGGCAGGCTATCCAAAGCCGAGGAAGGGTGAGTCCAATGGTACAGGGAGGAATAAAATAAGAATGGCACAGAACGCTAGAGATATGGGATCCCTTCTGTTTCCTTTGATTCCACGTTGATGCCTCTTCAACGCTAACGCTCTGCTTCGCTTCTGCTAAACGGATAGAAACAGACAGCGAGGGGCTACTCAACGGTGGGCGTGCCAAGCCGATAGCGGCGCGCCCACCGATGAGTAGATTCTGCGCTTTCTGTACTACCCCTAGACCTGAGAGATACTACTGGGGCGCTGCAAAAGCAGCACCGTTGTCGCATCCTACAGGACCGCCGCCTTTGAACTAGGTAGATTTCCTCGCTCGATGTGCCTATATATTGGGAATCTCCCTGCAAAGTAGCATCCGGCAGGAGTAAAAACACCGAGCAAGGTCGCATCTTTATGAAGTTGGAAATGCCCCAGTGATGAGTCACTGAAATTTGGGTCATGACACTCCCCTCCCCCCTGCTCCCCTGAATTAGCCCAACAGTGCAATGCTGTACTAGTCCAACTCTGCAGACGATAAAGCTGCGTCTGGTTTTTGGACTGATTATAGTTCAAGCGCACCACTTACCAGTGTAATTGCGGTCATTATTTTCAATGTGGCAATTTTTTCTGCGCTCTCATTATTCTCATCGCACTTCTCAGAAATTATGGCTAGTTGAACTTACCATTAGAGATCATTTCGCAGCGCCCTATATGAGTCTGCAGAGATTCATAGGCTATAATTTCCCAACGTGACAACTCAGGTGACTCCCCTACTTTGTCTATTTAAGCCATAAAATAGCACCTAGAAAAGCTCTCGACTCTCATTTGCAAGCCAAACCTCTTGATTCCCTTACTCTGTTGAATTTTACAAAAACCTAGAATATATAGTGTCAGCGAGAAGCGTAGAAGTTTCCTGAGTAGGTCTAAACGGATCCGGGCAACGTCAAGCGTCTACCCGACCAGTAACGGATCAGCTCACCTATTATTGTGCTATTGTGGCTTCTGGAAAGAAGGGACAATGTCTTGGGCTAGGTAAAATCCTCCCTATTCCGGTACCATATAAATGTTTTTCAAGACATATTCGATATTTTCATGTTAGAATATTGGGTGGGTGGTGGTATTGGCAAGTATCACAGATCACCACGCTTATGGTCCGGGGATCGAACCCTATATAGAAATGCCAGTGAATCCTTCCATCCTCTCGAAGTGGGTTAAAGGAATCCTTCCCAGAAAAACCATGATCCTATCTCACCCATGAATCACTGGCTTGAAACCCATCATTCACGATAAGAACAAAAAAAAATGCATTTGTTTTGGTAAACAATTCGAAAAACCGGAAGGACTGCTACGCGTTCAAATTCCCGCCGGACATCTGTCACAAATGCTGGCGGCGGGAACGCTTCCACTTGGTTCACGGAGTGCTGTCACTAGAAACTCTTTTTGACCTTTTGACTTATTGCACTAACATCTCACACTTCTACTGCATCCTATTCTATCGATCGATTTGTCTCTACTCTCCAAAATCGAACGCTTTAACCCGATTCTTTCATTGCGTCGCCTGATATGTGCTTGCATAAAGGCTTTCTGGCCTCCTCTCATACGTTCCCTTGGCTCCGCCCCATCTACCGCAACCGTCCCCAGAGGGCGGTTTCCTATCTTCTTGCGAGCAACTTTGTACGTTGTTTCTAGTGATCACAGGTGACGTATTTATGTGGTAGGAAACGCAAGAATTTCCGATGGACCATTTCTTCAACCGTTAGCGTAATACCTCAAAAGGATAAAAGGATCGGTCAACGTGTGATGTTCTTTATCCATTGCTTTTTGCTTATTGTAATAATTATAAGTATTATAAAAAATTGATTAAGATTTTCTTGATTCCGCTTGATATTTAGGCTTTGCCTAACTCCTTTCTGCCACTAACCCGAAATTGGGTACGGTGCGAAATTACAAGCCGTCAAAGCGACAAAAATAGAAAACTTTTTTCTTTTTAGAATGTCGGTGTTTCCTGCATTTCCCACATCGACCGAGCCTCCAGCCCATGGGCAAGAGCCCGTGCCTCATTGCGATCGTAGGCAATGCGCGGTAGAAAAGGGTTTCGAAGACGTCATCTACAGCACAACCACATTAAAAATTCTGGAGAGCGTCACCACGATAGCTGTTTTTCTCGTAAGCACCCTTCTACTGCTCGTACTACTCATTGGAAGACGTCGGTTCACGGTAATTGCTATTTTCTCATACCTATCGAACCAAACGAAAAACAAACTAAATGACGTCATCATTGCAGGTACCGTTCTTCAGAATCCTTACCGTCCTGGTCACCGTTATCGTGACCCGTTCTGTGGTCAGTATTGCATTTAAGCTAATCACCCTGTGGACAGGAGTACCGATTGCCAGCCAGAATATCATCACATTGGTGGTTGATATTTTTAGCAAGAAAATGATAATTCTATTGATTTTTCTTCTGGCACTGAATCGATTCGCTATTATTTTATATCCCATACTGGACAGCCTATTATTTGCACGGTGAGATTAGATAATTCTAGAATTTGAACTTAATTGAGACCGCTGCTTTTTTACTCTCACTTACAAAGACAACAGGTAAGCCGCGACCGAAGGTTATGCGCAATATTCCACTCGAATATGAAACAAGGAAAGCGTAGATGAGCAAAAAGCAAAGGGAAACATAGAGAAAACTGGAATTGAGGATCTCTTTTTTTGTGTGTCCAACCAACCATGGTACGACGGAGAGACACAGCTCAAAGAGAGGAGGACGTGCGCGAGAGCATGACGTACGAGAGGACACAGAAACCGCACACACTGCAAACTAAGTGCAGCCGTTGCAGCGGTAAATTACGAGGCCTCAGCGTCCTCGTCCTAGTGACGCATTTCGTGTCACTGTAATGTCACGACTCCTCTAATTATGGACCCCGTTACTCGCCCGTAGAAAGAACTGCTCTAATAATTCGATTGCGAGCGTGTCTTTTAGCAGTCTCATTCGAACACGGCCTTACTTATTTGCGCCCTCTTATTAGAAGCAGTGATATCTCACCCATCCTACCACTGAAAACCCTGGGGTTAAATTTTCACAGTTTTGCAACGTTAGACCTTCTGTAAGAAGGAGTAAGGGTCGGATTGGCGAAAAAGGTATCCTTTTTTTTAAAGCTATGTCGGAAGATTAGATCTCACGTTGTGGTATTAACGACTCAATAGTTAGTTGAGCAAACCCGGATGAGCCCGTGCAGCGTCGATCCCGTGAATAGGCATGGAGTCGACGAGTATCACAGCTGTTGCGTTTCACAGCTTTGAAAGTCCGCGACAAAGTGGCATCTTTAGGGGCTCACAAAACTGTTGACGCGACACTGCACAACTAATATAAGCCAATCGACGAGATACCTCGCGCATACCCATGATACGCAACCGTGGATCACGGCGTGGTCGACGCTGGCTTCCACGCTGGATTTGCTACCCTCGCGTTATCAATCGATAAGGTGTGAGGCAGTAATTGTTGGACGAGTGTAAGCCCATGGAAGATATGATACGATGAGATAAGAAGGTGCGGCTGCTTGATAAGAGGTGCACTCCAGAATGAAAACGGGACGATAACGATCGGTATCATATCTAGCACGCTCTTATCGCACCCCTTTCCACATCGATAAGTCTTGGTTTTTGCTGAACGGAAGTGGATTTCGGCGCCTTATCACTCCGTTGATAAGGCGCCACTGCCACTGAAACTTCACGTGTTGTAACACTGGGCAGGACCCCTATCCACTCCAGTACACAGCTTCCTTATCGTCCCTATGAAATTATCGTGACCACTTCCTTTTAAATGGAGCCATGAGGCGAGCAAATTCCGAAAACTCGTCCGGACCAGCCCACTACATTCTGAGAGGGGGGAGAGGCAGCTACTGATTTGAGGCTCCATCGGCCGTCTGTTGCTACGTTCTCCTTTTTCGTTTCTGTCAACTGGAATGTCACTCTGTATTTCCTTCCACCACCACAACTTCTTCCGGAAACCCCCATAGTAAACATACCCTACTACAAGAAACGGAAAACGATCCATCAATCGCAGCTTACGCAAGCTATGCAAGGCTGAAAAGCGCAGCGACGAGTATCCAACTCTCAGAAGTGAAGAGGTCAAGCTCACGAGAGTCGTCCACGAGCTCTGGCGTGGAGTGCCAAAATACACGACCGCTGTGTTTTCGGCTCTATAATTCAGTTTTAGCGGAACGTCAGTAGATAGCAAAATTCAGTATCAGGTGCGGCTTCTCAAAGCCCGGTAACACAAAATGCACATTGATTTACAGTATACCAAAACTTACGATCTAAGGGGCGACTAATCCTAGGACAGGTTTTGAAGATACTGATAACCTTAGGGGATTCTGAATGAATTTTTGATAACTAATTTCTCAACGTTTATTTACCACAGCGTGGTCCAAGTAATATATAAATATTAGTAATATGCTAAAATGCGGTAGATAACTATATACTACTAATTCAGATATCGCTATATTTTCCTGTGTCTAATCAGCTTTGTGATATCAGCGGCAGTAACCTATGCCGTAATAACGATGTCGAACATGCGTCGGGAATTTGTGCCAGAAATTGCGATTTGTTGACTATATATTGACTCTGCCGAACCTTACGAGGTACACGTTTGATTTGGTTCGCAGCTTATGATCTTATCCAATCTTTCACTATAAGGGAACAATAAAACGATTCCATGTACAGGGGGGGGGGGCAAAAGAGTCACTTTGCCATATGGCGCACATCATCAAATTTTTCTTCGCACAGGATGCCGTTGTTGATGAATGTTTTACGGCAGAATATTTCCTTAAGTGTCCCCCTATAAGCAGAAGCAATCCCTCCTTCACTGCCCTCACGACCTTCGGAATATGACGTCATCTGCCGTCGACATCGAGCTCAACGAGGCTCACCTTAGTCGCTCCGGCCTGAAGCTGCAACATAATTTCTTCAATCGGTTAACTGGTGAATGGTTTACCCAGGCGAACACTGACTGTAAGAAATAAATGCAAAGAACCAACTTAATTGACAGAATTTCAGGGACCTCGTAATCGTCTATATAAGGTAACCTCGAACCGACCTCGGTTGAGCTTCGTACCATTGAACACGTTTCCGTGGTGGGAAAACTTTCTGTTCAGCTCGGTGAATATAGGGCTCTTGACAGATTGAAATGTGCCTCTAAATAATTCGCAATTAGGCTCCTATCGATTTTGGATTACGTACAGTTAGGCAATATATGCAGAGTGAAATGAATGTGGAGGGAGGTGACTCATTATTTTTGGTACCGCCCTCGTAGGTGGGACATTACCACCGGAAAATGAATGCCTCTCCTTATCCAAGCTCTATGGCCATTTATCCCTGCTAGTCACACTTTTATGGAAAAAAGAAATGAGCCCGGAATAGAACGTCAGTCCCGTGGAAGTAAAATTTTTGAATTGTATTAACCTCTACCATGAGCTGCCAAATTTTCTAACCTCAAACACATTTTCCCCGGTTTCAGCATTGCAACAAGTCGCTTTATGATTTCATCAAAATAAAAAAATGAATGAAATTCTGTAAACTTCTCCGGCCGAGAAAAAAGCTGGGAGCACTGAAATCGTGGCATGCTAACCCCTTCGACTGCTACATGTAACAGATATATTAATAACACAGACCGCAATAGTCGACATCGTAGCAGAGAATCGAGTGGAGAAGGAGAACACATCGCACAAAATGACGGCGTCTAGGGGATGAGCGAGTCCAAGACCAGGCCGTAGATCCAACAGTATTGAAGGTCGGTGCGTAACCTTAAAAAACGCTCACTCGCACTATGGGCTTGAAGCAAACGTAATGAGTGTTGAAGGAACCAAATTTACCTGTGAAGTAAGACAAAGACTGCACCGACTAGGACGTATATTTAGGATTTCCCGCCACGTCGCAGGCTCAAAGATGCGCAAAAGTGCGCTAGAGCCTCACATCAAATGTAGCAAATCTAAGCGCACAGTTAGGGAAGCCTACACTTAACACGGCAGCAGTGATGCACGTAGACACCTTATAATCAAAAACGCGCGGGGTTTTTAATGCCAAGAAGAGTCAACAAGGCTCAGGAAACTCGTCCACACACGCTCTTTCCTCATTCCAGAGGCAGAAGGGAAGGAAGTTTTTGTTGAGAGCTTAAGAGCGCAATTACCGCACCGACTTGGGTCCTGGATCGTGCTCTAAAGACATTGATTGCGATGGTAAAACAGCGGCGCGGTTTTGAAAACTGATGGACTAGACCCCTCGAGACGCTTGAGGAAGTGTGGTCAAAGGAGTCCTTGATGCTCTGCCACCGATTGAATGTGAGGAAGGCTTCGAAATGCACCTGCCCCGTGCGCGCATCAGTCGATTCACGGCCATTCAGATACTCACGCGTTATTGATAGCCGTTTCGGTGAAAATCCGAAATTTATGCATTTATGAGGTGCACCCCATCCGTTAAAATTTCAGAGCAACAGCTTAAAGATGACAATTTGTTTCAGATCGCCTCTATTGTTTCGCTTGTATTCGCTTTTGCTTCCGTATGTTTACATTTGACGATCATTGTGCATCTGCGATGCCAACATCGTGCAACTTCAGTCGACACCGCCAAGGTTCGTAAATTCCAGGGTCATTCAACAAGGAACCAATTAATCAGTTAAAATTCAGGTGCAACAAAGGATGTTCCGAGAAGTCGCTTTGATGACCTTGGTGAACGCGGTACGTTAGTTTTCGAAAACCTATTACTCTTGACATGGGAATATACAAGACTTAAGCTGCTGAGCGCTATGCTAAGAAAGGGGACGTTTTTGCGCGCGGTGCAACAGTTTGTGAGTAATACGCAGTACTCGAATGTAATTTGAGGTAGTCTCTGGTATATATACGCTAAATGCTGTGTTTTCCGTTATAACGCGCGTTCCGGGCGATTTTATGTCTCGTGCGCCATTATGGCCTTTATGGGTAGACATATGGAGAAACAGATTGCCATTCTAGAGGGGGGGTATTCTCCCTGCTGCGCTACGGGGCCTCGGAGCAAGGCCAAGGAAGTTGCGCGCTAATTGGGACAAGAATTTTCGCATGTTTTTGAAGTTGAATCAACTCCCAGAAAGCCTCATAAATCCTCCTAGGCTAATTTGTCAGGCGGAATCCAATCCTCAGAGTCATTGGAGTGCATCTCTGCACGCCAGAGGTAGCAACCGGCGCGTGACCTGGTGTCCAAAAAAATTTTTGCCACTCTGCCCCCCCCCCCCTGTTAACGAGTTGCGTCTGGCGATGTGAAACCCACCCTTACACCACCCACGTCCTCGGCGCAGGCTCCTACGACTGTGCCGCCACCACACCCTCCTTCACCCTACACCGACATCCTCTCACACATTGCCGTCAAGGCTGTTAGCTATGTACTGGGTTTCGTTCCGAGACACCAGACCCCAGCCACTTTCCTCGCAAGACAACGTCAAGAGCGGGGGGAGGGAGTTGGAAGGCGAAATTGTAAATGTAAAGCAAGTAAATCTCGCGTAATGCTGGGCAACTTCACCGTATTTGCACAGAACATAAAACAAACTCGTCAAATTATGCGCCAAGCAACACCCCCTTGTTATGACCCGCTTCTCCGAACACTTTTTTCTTGAGAGTAAATGACCCTTCACACACTTCCCAACCGAAAGTATGACTCTTTTCCGAATAGTGGCGAAAGGACGGATGGACCGGCTCTGCCACGGGGAAGAGCTCCTCCTCCATGAGGACATAATGAGCGCCAAATCCCCATGAAACCTAGCTATTTCAGATATTCGCCTTACTATTTATTGCTCTCTACTACACGCCCTATTCGTATGAATCTCGTATCATGATCATCAGCCTTTATAATACATTGTGTTTCGTACCAGATATTCTGATACCTGTTTTTATATTGATTGGCTCTAGAGAAGTTCACGCAGAAATTTCATCGAGATTTTCCTGCGCCAAAAAAATAAGAGTACCCTCACCTCACAAAACTGTCACCTTATTATAAGTAGTAGAACCACATGTGGTTATACTTATAATAGGGTGACAGTTTTGTGAGGTGAGGGTACTCTAATTTCCAACCACTCAGTGTTTGCGAAAATAAATGATGTACTACATGACCCCATCCTTTTTTGAGCCCATGTTATATCCTTGATAATATTGAACTTCAAAAGGTCTGTGCAAGGTCTCAAAGACCACGAATCCACCCGCTCGGGTATGTATGATATGTATACTCGGGTAGGTATGATTCACCTGAAATCCCATCTCCATAATTGTATTGACTCATTATTTTTCTCACTGTGTGTTGTATTCTTTTCTAACTTGCCTTACGCAACGTAATAAATAAACAATAAACAATAAACAATGTGTCGTTAGGTCACGGGCGCAGCAATACATTTTTTTGTGGCCTCTTAGATACCAGCACGCGAGGCCAGTCCGACATGCGTGCCATCCTCCACCTTCTAGATTAACTGCGCTCGGTATAGTTGGCGAGTTTGCTCGACGCATTCTCTCCTCGTTGAGAGAGCGCAGAGAAAACGAGAAGTGGGAGGCGAGCACACATGAAAATCGATAACACGTGACATTGCGCGCCCCAGTGCCAACGCTTCAGCGCGTCAATGCGTCGCGCATTGTACGTGACTGCGGCAGGAACATCATAATTCACGCTGACTTCATGTGGTCACTGTGTCCAAATGGCTTAAGTCCCTTTGCTCCCCATTCGTCTACCGTACAACAAGCTGTGTCCAACATCCTTTTTTGAATCATGCACAAAGGTGAGTCCTCGCTTCACAAGTGTGAGAAAAAGCAACAAAAAACGATGGAGTAATCACTAGAAGATCTGGAAAAAAATGAGAGGCTGAATGAAGCAAATGAGTTGAAAACTTAAGGGGGAGCAACAAGTGAACAAAGGGATGTCAAAATGAGTGATTCGGTGGCGATCGCAACGTACACCGCATGCATGGCGGCGCTTGTGATCGTGGTGAATTATGACCGCAGTCTAACAGATTACCTCTGTAAACATTGAAGCAACACTCCCAGTAGAAGTCGTGTCGAAGAATCTACAGGGGGGGGGGGCAAAAAAAAGCTCGCCAAACACTTCAGATTCAAAACTAGAATTTCATTTACTCCCCAGCAACCAAAACAATGAGCTCAATTGCTTATTGAAGAGCACATTCTATTCTATCAAAAAATTACATAGGGGCTTTCTACACCGACGACATCAGAAGATTTTCCCACGGAAACATGGTTCGCGGTACGAGCTCAACGAGGTCGTCGAGAAACCATAGACGATTACGACGTCTCTGAAACGCTGTCAAAAAGCCATTTTGCATAGTCAGAGCTAGTGTCCCTAAGAAGTCATTCACCAGTTATCCGATTGAAGAAATTATGTAGCAGCTTCAGAATGGAGCGATTATGGTAGGCCTCCTTGAGCTCGACGGTGATGACAGATGACGTCATATTCTGGAGACGGTGAAAGCAGCGAAGGTGGGCCTGATTCTGCTTATGGGGGG
>MU898512.1:0-10524 GCA_036418205.1 Ostertagia ostertagi | reverse complement strand
CCTGCAAAATCGCCGTGGTCCCACGCGGTGCAAAAGCCCAAAACGCGCGTTGTCGTCAACGTGTTAAAACATTGACGACGGCGCGGCAACTATGGATGCCGCCCATCTTTGCACCTCCATGGACATTGTGGCAAACTATGTGTGCCACACCAGTTACATTTATTTTTTGGGAACATGATCGATTTTTTCCTAAGTTTTTCGTTCATTCATAACATACACCACATACCACTCAAGGACCACGTGGCTTACGGAATGACCACTTATTCTTCACGTTTTCCGGGCCTTACGAAAATATCCGTCCAATTCATTTCTCATTTTCTCTTCATTAATGTAAACATGTTGATAAAAAGGAATAATATTAGGTCTTTCAAAAAAAATGGCGGGTTTTGATCCTTCTTTTTTGAAGAAGCATATCTCTACTCAATTCAACATTTTCGACCGTAACAACAAACTATTCAAAACTATATATTTTTCTTAACAAGATGCACGCTCAACTGTCCCGCCCATGTGACAATACGCGCTTGGCTAGAAATCATCGAACGTCGTTTCCAGATCACTTTGAACACTGAAGTATTTCTCGCTCAAGAAGCTGTCGGGATGGTTGGAAAAAGTGTTATTGGTGAGCGAGAGGTCCAATGAGTACGACGTGTTGAGCAAAGCTTCGTATGCCAGTTTGTCCAATCTTTGCGAGGTCGTTTATGGGACATGTGGCTGAGCGCCCACCTATGAAGGAGGTTCATTTCTCTCTGTTGACGAAGTTGGTGTTTCTAGAGCATCTCATCGGTACGCTGGAGAGCTGGTTTGTGAAAGTCACGCACTGTCCAAGCAGGTGTGGCATCAGCATCTCCGCGGGGAGACCGCTGAATGTTCACTCAACAATTGACCTACTACAATTTCGCCTTTAGATGACTTTTTGAGGATTCATCGCGGTCCAGCTTGTGAAGGGATGGCTTGCTATATTCGTGAACAGTCCATTTTCCATTTTAAGATGACAATGCTTTCCTAATATTCGTTGTTTTCGTTACGTAAAATGGGTGGAAACGACACCTTAGGAATACGGTTTTGCTGCTGCATCGGGTAGCCAATGCGGTAGCCATCTGTTCAGCTTTTTTTCACCTCCCCAATTATCTTCATGAGACACAATCTTTTCAATATACTTACTCCCAGTCCTACTGCTAACTATAGTGCAGTTGGTCCGAAACCATCTTCTACGGGAACCTTTAGAAGGCCGTCGTTAACAGTGAAATCATGCTCATGACTCCCCTCACCTTCACGATGGAATTCATTGAGACCAAAATGTTGGAGCCGATGTTGTGCTGTGCTTTTATTGGTGCTTCCTTGGCCCCATCCTTCAGTGTTATTTCGACTGGTCTACGAAGCACTACCTCAGAAGTTTCAGCACATCGAAGTAAACTTGCCAAAATCGCTGTCTTGACACCTTTATTTCAAATCTATAAAAAATCCCGAAATAGCAAGCCATATTGAAAAACAAGTGCACTAAAGAAAGAAGCTATAATAGGCTTGCCAATGATATATAGTTCAAAACCTCAAAATGAAACTATTCATATAAAAATACGTGAAAATCCTGCACTCGAAACCACATTCTTTCGAACAACCGCTATTAGAATGAATACAAACCTATTCATGTGGTTAGTATGTGTTCTTAAACTCGAAAAAACCGACTCCAACATTAAATCTGGAACCACTACAAGAAGTGATAACCGTAGTTATTCCGGGCCGCCAATGTAGGTACCTCTTTAATCTAAATACGAACCCCAGGTGTAAAACCCAGACCTAAGTGGACTGTCATAAAGATCAAGTGTTATATATGCTCAGGATTACTGCGAAGAAACACTTCTGAAAATGAAACAGACAATGAGAAAGCAAAGAACATACTTCAAATTGACTAGAGTGGACCTATGTAGGTAGGCGCTTACCCTGGGTTAACCGCCCCTGTGCCTATTTCAAAATTTTTCATGACCTCACTTCTCACCTTTCCATTAGGGCGGTCGTAGGGCGCTCCTCGATTCATCGCCATCATCACCAGCCTTGTTATGGTTCTTGGGGTGGTGCAGGAGGAGAGTTTCAAAGTACGACCCACCTGCCCGCACCATCTTCAACACGGTGACAGCTTGTACCGTGTTTGATTTTGAGATCAGGTGACACACTCCAATTCAGCCCGTCCCCCCCCCTCCTAACCTCCAAAGCCGGCAGGAAGCAAATATATACGTTTACTGAAACTTTCGCCCATTTCATGTATTTGTAAAGAGCCGAAAATTTGTGTAAAATTGTAGAAAGCTTCACAAGAGAGACCTTCTGCCTCTCCAGACAACAGACCCCTCTCCACTTTTACCATCACGCATCTAGAAATGTGACCCACGACCCCCTTTTCACAATTACAAATACACAAGAATCAGAAGTACGTTTTCCCTCCTCCCTTCACCTTTGAACTTCCTACATGGACGGCTACCCCTGCGCTCAACTCCGTGGATCGTGATAATTTCAACGGAAGCGACTTTACAAGCTTAAAGTGAAGCGCTATGAACCATGATGAATTTTAATCAAGAGAAAGAAAAAATATAATGAAGCTAGCCTTTGATCGGTCGCTTCATACGCGCCAGGTCTTCGACTTTTGCTCGAAATTGGGCAGGAAGTGAACGCATGTCCAACACATTTGAGTAGCTATGAAGAGTCGTTCTTGGAATTGACGTCTGAATCGTGACGCGCTTCAGTTGCGGTAGTCCTGTGCAATCAGCTGCATTTTCAACAAATATTACAGTACATCTGACGTGCGTTTGAACAGTACATCTACCCACGACGCTCCCTCACTCTCTGCTCGTTGCTCTATATAAGACTCCAGCGGTCCCAGAAACATCAGCCAATGCAGTCTCTTGTATAGATCTCAATAGCTTCTCGTGCACTCTCCCCTTAACCAGTTTCAGCCAGTGTGTCAATAACTTTGAAATTTAGGGATGCTTCTATACGCACTTGTGGTGATAGCCTTCGGGCAAGTGGCGTTTGCTGCAGAAAGCATGCCAGGTGGGTTAATGGAGGGTTATGATGATTACGAGCAGCAATCCACTGAGGTAACAACCATGACGAATCTCAACGGTAACCTCAACAATAAGCCTCCGCTTTCCAAAAACAGATGGGTGGAAAGTAGCTCAAAAACTGAAGCTTCATACTGTCCTGGTCATGAAGTGGCTCCTCCGACTTTCCTGGAAGTTTTTCCTGGTGAAAATGAGAGCGCCAGAGGAAAATCCACCAGCAATGGCTTTCGTCCACTTTCATTCCTTTCTTGAACACGCTCATTACTGTTGGTATATTTAGTTATCCGTGTACATGCGCTAAGTGATTCTATAAGAAGATTGTGTACGTGAGACAGCGTATGGGATAATGGTGTAGGGGTCTTTTAAAGGAAATCTCCACGGAAAAAGCTCCGCCCTCATTACCACAGAAAACGATACCTTGAAGGAATCTTCCACGGAAAGAGTGATCATTTTGTCTTGTGTGTAGGATTAGTATTATCGAAACTAACGCTTATGTTCCGTTCTTTTTGCTATGCTCATGAGGCTAGGGGCCTAAGGGGTATCGTTTTTCTAGGGTAATGGAGGCGGAGCTTTTTCCGCGGAAGATTCCTTTAACGGTGCATGCGTAGTCCGCGAGATCGACTCCTACTCAAGTAATTCCACTGTGCGATCAATAATTGATTAGGTGGGGCCAGATTTCAAAGGCTTTTCTTCATCAATGCGCAAATTAAAAGTTTAAGCCTTGAATTTGTTCCGTGGAAAATTTTCTTTCTTCTATCTGTGTCATGTACTATGTGAGCACATAAATAGCATTTTAGCGAATCGGAAGCTATCCGATTACTAACAAGGTAGCTTTGAAATTGGCACAATTTCTTAGTTTTTAAACTTATGTTGAAACACTTCCAAATTTCTTAGATATGCCGAGAAAGTTTGCATTTTGCACAAACATTATATCTCACCTTTTTTTGTGATAAGAAATTAAATATATATCAAGTATTTTGGAAATGAATGACATCTACCTAGCGGCGTGCTGAGACCGGCGCCGATTCATCGTTACACCTGTACACAAATACTTGTAATGCAAACAGCAATGCACAATAGAATGGCGAGCTCAAAGCACAATTAGAAAGGGAAAGGTTGTCTGAAGTGACCCTTCCAGTGGGTAGTAGAAATCTGCTGTTGCAGGGGAAAGGAAAACATTTGAATTTGATGGTGGCAATTGCCCTCGTCAGAGCCCTATGGGTTGAGCTTTCACCTGCAAGATTCACTGCAGCAATCCCACATGCGGCGCATTTGAAATAATTGGTCAGCGCTGAGTACTTGAAGGCCCAACCCATGCCGAAGTCAGGGTGAACGATTCCTTCCGGTCTGTACAATAGACTGCTAGTGGACAATCACAGATGTGGGATACCCGCGTAGGCAGACTCCTGGGGCACGCAATTAATGGTCTTCACCCCCTTACCACCCGTGGGTGTGTTGAAAAAGGATAGGGATCGTGACCGGCAAAAATCAATTTCCAGCATTTTCCATCAGCAATGAGGAGTTGCTGGCCGAATCGAGGAAACTTCGCCAACTCGATGCGAACAAAGCTCAACGCGGACAGGTTCAGAGTCGACTTCCAGGGTCACACAAAGGCCGGCGATCCAACGGACAACGCAGCCGACAGGTTTGTGCGATTTCTGTATACTTCTTGAAAATGAAGTCAATCGCCCACAGTGAACAGGATTTTTGGATTACTGGAATATAAGCAAAGTTAAACCTGCTATGGAATAGGGAAATACTTCCGCCGTTTGCTCCGTGCAGTCGCTTGTTTGATTTGCCTTACTCCTAGATAATGTTTCTATCTGATTGATGACGCTATCGAGCTAGTTTGAGCGTAGAGATCTGACCAAGGGCTCTAACTTTGATTTTTGGACAGCCTGTTAAAAAAAATACGCGTACCTACCCTCTTTCATGGTTTTGAGTGGACGCCGAGTTCATGGCGTATCCCAGAAGAATATCAATGAGGACAAGATTGATCTTTTGAGGTTACTTGAGGGACATCCGTGATCGTAACTTCATTCCAGACTCTTCACTAATGTGGATGGTAGTCTCCTCACAAAAACAATCTATCAGCAATTTTTGGCGCTCACCGACAACTTCTATCGAGAGACCGGTAGAGCTGAACCCCGTGTATCAAAGCAAGAGGTTGGTTCTAGTTCTAACAAGCTTTAAACCCACACAGTTGTCCTGCAAGGTCCTGGTGTGGCCAGCGAGACGGTCACGCTGAATTTCTTAACTATTATAATCGAGTGAACACTTAAGGAGGAGCGAGAAACGATGGCTTTCCTGTCTACAGTTCTCAAGTCGGCACCCATGAAAGAGGTGTATGAATTCCTGAATAAAAAAAGTATGTCAAGAAGTTTTCTTGGTTATTCTTTCTTTCTTTTCTTTTCTTTAGTATCCGAGCATTTCCATGTTAAGGGCATCCGTTCGCCGCTAATCCCGCCGTGTTCGGTAAATGGCTCTACCAGCTCTGGTTCATGCACTACTCTCGCGCTCGTGGAGTGGCCGACTCGTCCGGTTTTGAGCACGTCTTTATTGGCGAGGTGATTAATTAAACAATCCTTTAATTGAAACTCCATTAATTAGACAATCCAATCCTTTTTCTAGTATAAGTTCTTGAACAGTGTTCGGTCCTGCTAAAGACCCTAAACACTCGACGCAAGCTACCTAACCCGACCTAAGGAACTTGGGCGTCAAGGGAGGAGGACCACCTGCCAGGGCATCCAATCGGAGATGGTCCCATCCACTTCAAAGCGGCCGTGCCCTTTGATGTACCAGCTTCCTTGAGACCCTGACTTCCGCTTGTACTAACCTTATATCTACCTTGTTGAGTTACCGTTCACACTTCCTTCATAAGAAGTATTCAGATGCGCCGACGAAGGAGATGGCATTTTGTGAGATTTTTGAAAGTTCCTTTTCTCTATCGTTGGTATCAAAGAATAACCATAGTATAGCGTTCTCTTACAGTCTTTAGCCTTGGAGCCATAATCTTATATGTTTATTGATTTTTATAGTTTTGCCTTTAGTTTTTATAGTTTTTTATAGTTAAAAATTGAAGAATATCGTTAAAATTTCGGTCTAAACATCATAATCAAGATAATAATAAATAGATTAGTTTGATTCAACTTGTTTCTATTATAAACATAATAACTTCATTGCCTACCCGGGAGGGCCCCTAATTGTGTAGATCTTCTATTGTATCCCCAGCTTCCTTCTTTATACATTCAAATATGATAATGTTCAGGAGAAGAACAAAGAGGTTTCTGGATTACATAACTGGGTTCGATTCTACACACTTGAGAGGAACGCCACCGAAAACTTCGACTACAAAGGATTCATTGTGAAACGCGGAGTGAGAATTTCAGAGCATTTTACTTTGGATGATTGTCATATTGGAATTCACCGCGCTTCGAGCGCGCATATGTGACCAGCAAATATCGATTTGACGCGCGTCAAATCAATACTCATACAGAAAACTAATCGATAGCGTCGCAGTTTCTGAGGATTTCTTACAAATTTTTTTCCATTACAATTCCTGGAAGGATTTTCATCGAGCCCTTCCAGTTGTGAAAGAACATTACTGTAACAAAAACCACCTTAAGAAAAGAATCTGCCATGCTTTGCCATTTCCAATAATTGACATTGATCATTCTACCGCTACAGTACGTCATGGCCTCGTTGAAGTTCACCTGGAGAGGTGATATGAAGAAATCAGGGTCGATAATGATCGGTACATCTCCTGAGTTCGATATGGCACTCTACACGTTGTGCTTCCTCTCTCGACGCGGTAACCAGCAATGCGAGGTTATTCCAGGAACAACTTTGCAGCTTCCCGGTAACAGCTGAGCGCTGATTTTTCTAGGTTGAACTTGATGGATGCCCCATGGGTGTCACCAGCTACGAGTTGATTCAGAACGGCAAGGTTAGATGTTTTTGTCTCGTTTTCGGGCCCCCATTTCTTTACTGATGAGTGTGCTGTTTTAAGGTCTACATTGGAACTATTTATCCAACTGCAGGAGCTCCCAGCAATCAATGCGGCCGCCAGTAGACGTTAGCCTGTTAAATGAATTTTATTAAAACATTTCTTCTTTCTATTTTCACATTAATGTAAAGTGTTCACATTTCCCTTCACCGAGGAATAATGAGTATATTCCTTGATGTAAAAAAGGTAGTGGAAGGATCACATAGAGTTCACCTGGGGGAAGAACGTCAGTGAATGTCTACCACTTGTATCTGACAGCGATCGCGTGTCTGCAGAGCACAGTAAGCACCTTAGGTGACGACTGCCTCCGCAAAATGTGATTGCTCCATGCCAATGGAGTCATTAGTAAATGCTGTTGTGTTTTATAAATTGTCACCAATTACAACTATAATTGGCCTCCTACCAGCTGCCGGTAAATGCAAGCCTTTATCAGATTTTTGTGGGCTGTCTTTAACTTTTTTCGTTTGTACTGTAGACGGGCCTGGCTGTCGGAGGGGAATGGAAGCTTCCCATGCGCTTGTATTGGGCCACTTATATTGGGGTGTCCACGAATTGTGAACCACATCGTTGCCGAAATTATGTGCATGGCATCCCACCAGTGAATGAGGTTGCAAGACTTGCAAGAGCACAGTTATACGATCGTTTTTGCAACCGAAAAAAGCGCAGCAGATTGTGCTAGCTTTGTTGCCTCTGGAGCTCGTAGATCGTAACTCATTTTTGCGACAACCCCGTCTGCATCGCATTGCTCTGCTGGCGCATAGTGTCTCGTAGACGTGCCCGCAATGATGACGCACGAACATCCAAAGAGCATTTGCTTACAAATGCAAAATTATACTGAGAGGGGCTATTCTTTGACTCGATCACTATTCGATCGCCGCCGAACTTCCACCATGGCTGATTACATCATGGATGTTCATGAGGACATAAAGGCATACCCCCCATCCCCAGGATCGAATCGGTGTGGCTCCTTGCACACGAATACAAATGTATTGGTGCGAAGTGGGCCGGCAGTGAAGAAAAAAGGAAAAGAATCCGTCAAAAAACGCTTAGGTTAAGGGCTCACTCACCTTCCTAATCGGCTGTGCTAAGGAATGAGAGACTAAGAGAGGAGAGTATGAGGCGAGAGAGCGCTACAGATGAGAGGTGCCAGACAACAGCCTGATAAAGAAAAAGTCTGCAGCTTGCAGCAGCTTACTTTGCAAGGCCCTAGCGCTCTTGTCGGTTGGTTTCCGTGCACGGGAATGCCACATCTGTGATTGTCCTCTGAGGTCTATCCTACAGACCAAAGGGAATCGGTTTCATATCTCCTGCCTGGGTTGCGCCTTTTTACCAGGTTGTTGCATTATAAATGTCGCTTTTGGACGTACCACAAAATTTATTGGAACAGCAACAATTCGGCATCTCAGAAAAGAGATGGATACCTTATTGTGCCAGGCTTCGCCATTCCTCACGCAGAGACTCGACGTCCTTCTCGAAGAATCGTAGCAACTGTGCGCAGGTAAACATGGACACCCAGATTCCGAATTTTTTGTACTCTCTGAACTGTTTCTCCTTCAAAACGTGCCGCGTTGACTCGGATGCGCAGCACATAGATGGAGTGTGACAGAGCTGTTTGGCGGAGAAGTGAAATGTTTCAGCCTGGTCTCGCACTTTTTTGCTGGATTTTTTTCGTAAAATGCAGCTTTTTCGTCGTGAAGTGAGTTTATGAAATCGTTGTTTTTCTTTCTCGCCGAGCCAATGCACGGTTTGATGTAGGTCGATTTTTGTTTACGAAGACCTGCCGTGACCGTGTGAGCTAAATTCATCCCCTCAAGATGTCGTAGAACATTCACGTGTACACACGGAAATTTCGGTCAGTCATCGTTTGAAAGAAAAATTCATGTAAAAAACAAAATGATATGGGCAACGAGTAGTCGCTTTTATACTCCTAGATTTCTTTGATGAATACTTAAAGGCAAACTCCGGGATAAAACGAGGGACTCACCTGTTCAACTATGAAGTACTGGGTGCTAAGTGAATCGAAGGTAAAGAAAAAAGCAGGAAATACCTCCAAAGAACTCCAAAATTAGAAATTCCTCTTCGTTAGTCGCTTACGAACCAGGGCTGGGAAAATTACGTGTTTGGACATGTCTACAGCAACTGTTGGCTTTGTGCCATCAACCGACACGGCCACAAAAGTCAGCAATGATAAAGGCCCGTCTGCCAATTTCCGTATCTCATCTATTCTACAGTGCTTTGTATTTGGTTCCCTCTCTTAAAACTCTCACTCATTATATGAATTGCAACCTCTTGTAGATGTCGTCACATATGTAGATTTTGATGTTGACTGTCACACTTGAAGTCAGAAGAACTTAAACGCCAATGTGAACATTCGCGTTCGTTCGGCGGTCGCGTCGCGTCTACGCTGCGGAGCGCGTTGTTCTTGCTTGATTCATGGACGCGACACGTTGCTCAGTGCGTTGTTGGTAATGTGCACCAAATTTTCGAGTCTATTGGTATATTATGAGCTCAGAACATTAGAATAGGGACTCGAAAAGATCCTGACGCATTGACTTTCCACAGAAACGACTAATCTCATGCCTATTCACCCACTCTCCGAATCACTACCTTCTAATCAAAATTTCATCTCATGGTTAGTGAGTCTGATAACTAATCTCACAGTCTATCAAACCTTGGAGAAAGAGCTCGGCTTAATAAAAAATCTTAGCTCAACTTTTGCACTGCGAAAGCCGTGTTCCGGTGAGCGACTAAATAAACCAAAACTACAGCAAATGAAACAATCATTCAGGCAGTATGAGGTCATTTCGTTACACTTTTAGAACTGAATCATAGTGCTTTCGATCACAGTAAGAAGCAGACTTAGTCGGAGAAGAGAATCTAAAACGCTACAACACCTGCAAAGAACTCCAATGGCGCCAAAATGGCATGAGAAGTACTCCTGTCGAGTCTCATCCAGTAAGGAGTCGGTGCACCTACACTAATGCCATTTTAGCAGAAGGAGTTCCTCTGAATCTACGAGCTTCAGCGTCTTCATTCTTACACCACATCTTTGATTTTCTCGTGTGCAGCTTTTTTTTCTGTACAATATGGCGAGAAGAGCCTTTGTGAGTCGGACGTGAATCTTCCGAAGGACTAAGCCTGAGGGGAGAACCCGTGGAAGAAACGGGCTCCCAGACAATACCTAACCATTTGGGCGCGGCCGCGGCGAACGCGGCCGAGTCGATTGTGCCCGCGAACCGTTGAAAACGCACTCGAGGTGCCCGCGAACTGTGCTGTGCTGAGTTCGCGGGCACCTATCAACTCGGCCGCGTTCGCCGCGGCCGCGCCCAAATGGTTAGGTATTGTCTGGGAGCCGAAGAAAACTTTTCAAGAAGCCTCTAGTCATTTCTTCCTCCTCTAACCATAAGGCTCAGCCTTCCACGTCTCATAGTAAAAGTTGGTCGTTTCGAACGCAATGGGCGCTTTAAA
>MU898498.1:0-14309 GCA_036418205.1 Ostertagia ostertagi | reverse complement strand
GTCAGACTGGTACAAAGAATCTCTCAAGGTCTCAGACAAATTTTGGGACTTTTGGCATTGCGACTACCTCGCAGCGCTGAATCGCATACACCCACAATATACAACAATAACGCTGCAAGTCAACAAATTCGTAATGGCAAGTTAAACAGGGGCCAATGGCCGTTGGGCATAGTAGTCAAGATCATATAACCACGACGAACAACCACGCTCTGCAGGCATACGCACGATCCGCAACAAAACTCTCACTCGGTCAGTATCACATCTCTACCAACACTGAGAGATACGCGCAAAGGACATCGACGACTGCAGCTAAAAAGGAACCCATAAAATCAGAGTCCTCTCCGCCGCTAAGGGTGCAACCACAAAGAAAAGATTGAACCGAGCAAAAGTACATTCACTTATATGCATCACAAAAAATGTTTGTGGAAAAGAGAAAGGCTCACCCCACGTGCTCGTCGATGTTGCCCAGTGAAAATCTGCGCTTATTAACAACCACGCTCCGCTGCTAACCTTGCGCGGGAAAGCAAACCACTGATTTGAAAAGGTTACTTACCAAGGTAGTTTCGTTTCGCAGGTAACAGGCGCCTCTCCCCGTATCAGTCGATAATGGGACTATGGTTAATGGGACTAATCCCTACCATTTTTTCGCGTTTGATTCTTGATCAATCCTTTCAACGAGGGATTGCTACTCACTATTTACTTTTTGACTGCGACATTTCGCCAACATGTGGTATTTTTCAATCCTCATGTGTTTTGACGAATTTCAGCAGTCTTTCCTTCTGCCGCAGCGAGTTCCTTTTCGGCACGCGCTCATTGTCAGTCATTGTTCACGCTCATTTCATCATTGACTATGATACATACACAGCCAAACGTCATACCTACCCGCACGTATTTCTGCTTTCAATATTGTACAATAGCGTTTTATTTGCGCACTGTCTGCCCTAATTTTTGTTCATAAATGCTATAATCGCGCCACGAACTTAGAATTGCTGTTAACCACCAAGACTAAGCAATTCACCCTCAGGAGAAAAAGAAGAAGAAGTATTGCTAGCTGGGAGCCCTAATACAAGGAAGCCATAACCTTTTCTTCTCGATAGTAACGACACTGACGTAGTTCGAGCTGACAGACTCGACCGTATTTCCCACTGCCTCTCCGAGGTCTTCTTTCACCCCAACGACGTCTTGAAAGTCTTGAAATCCCTTAAACCGTCCACTTCTGAATGTTACGACGGCATACCACAAATCGTTTATAAAAGGTGTGCTACCTCATTGTGTCAGCCCCTAGCTCACGTCTTCAACATATCGATGCTTCTAGGCGAGGTACCTGCTCTTTGGAAAGAAGCTATCGTTTCTGCTATTCCTAAAATACCTAAAAGCTCCCTGCTCTCCGACTTTCGCCCTATTAGCCTTACTCCAGCACCTGCCAAAGTTATGGAAAGGTTGATAAGAGTTAAACTCACAGCTTGGCTCCAAAGATTCAAAGTCATCCCAACTGAGCAACATGGATTCCTCAAAGGAGCGTCAACCTCCTCTAACCTTCTAGACAGCATCTTTGACTGGTCCCTGGCCCGAAACAAAGGCGAAGCTATTGACGTTGTGTACATAGACCTATCTAAGCTTTCGATCGAGTCTGTCATTCGAAGTTGCTGCTGAAGTTGAAATTTCTGGGTATCAACGGGTCGCTTTTGAAATGGTTTGAGTCCTACCTGTGCCAGCGACATATGACAGTAAGGGTTGGGCACCACTTCTCAGGAAAATACTGGTGCCGTAGCGGCGTACCTCAAGGGACTGTCTTATCACCGTTGATGTTTCTCATCTATACGATGGTCGTTGTCGATCTCCCATCTTTTATCAAAACGTCTCCTGAGATCAAGGTTCAAATGTACGCGGATGATATTAAAGTTTATGCTTCTTACAATCCTCATAACAAAAACACGGTTCAATCTGCTTTAAAAAATTCGATAGTGAATCTGACCGAGTGGGCTGCCATGTGGGGGCTGTCTGTAAACCTCGACAAATGTTCAGTATTCCATATTGGTGAAGGTGCCGCAGGAATTTATGAGGTAAATGGTACTGTACTAAAAACCTGCCGCACCATAAGAGACCTTGGGGTGATTATCAATGATAACCTCAAGTTCACAGATCATTTTGATAAAGTCACCAAGTCTGCTTATGCAGTTTTGTACCTCATCTTTCGGAACCTCAGTAGCAAAGATACAAAAACATTACTTCGACTCTACAAAGCTTTTGTCCTACCACATTTGGAGTACTGTTCCCCCATATGGAACCCTGCCCTGAAAAAGGACATATCGAAGTTTGAGAGGGTACAGCAAACCTTCACAAGATTGCTCTTTTTCAGATGCTTCCCATCTTTCGTTTCGCTTACGACCGGCTACCTAGCTATAGGGAACGTTTGAGATTGCTAAATCTGAAACCCTTGATTTTGAGGAGAGTCGAGAGTGACTTAACTTTGTTATTTCGTATCTTAAAGAATGATACAGTGCTGAGACCTAGTAAGTACTGGGTGTTCCGACCCAGCAGTGGCAGGTCAAGTGGCTTCAAGATACATCATGCAAGGATCTTGTCTCAAAACTATGCTCTACTATTCAACAACTTCTTCTTCCGTTCGGTAAGATGGCTCAGCCATCTTCCAGGTGAGCTTCTAGTAGCACCCAGTGCCAACATTTTCAGAAGAAAATGAGAATGGAACTCAATCTGCTAGAAATGTTGAGATTAGCCTACTGAGTGACAATTTTTTGTAGGGATGGTTTTATGTGGTGTTTGTCGGTTTTTCTTTCTTAGTGCTTGTCGTGGCCGCATATGCCGGATTGGGGGCTGGGATCGCATGTTGCTGCTCTCGAGTAGTGGGTTGCAGTCCTACTGTGTAGAACCAATGAATAATCGTCTTCCTTCGATATCTTTTATTGTGAGCTACGGTGAATGTTACTAACAATCTGACTGTCGCAAAACAAACTGGTACTATACGGCTTATTATGGAGCACCTTCTACCTTCCCAGGCTTCACGCTTCATGGACCTTTCTTTATCGCTACTGCTCACTTGGTCAGCCAAATTACTTTGTACTGCCATCTAATTCAAAAAGTAAGGGGCGATTATGATTTGGATATAAGTCCTTCAAAAAATTCTTCGCAAGTGCAGTCAACAAGTATGCTTCGAGCATCACTTGGGTCTGGGTCTTACGCCCTGGGTTCGTGTTTAGATCAAAGAGGCATCTACTTTGGCCCGCCCGGGAACAACTTCGGTTGGTTGCGTTGCCCAGACTGACTTGCACTTCTATGGTCATTCAGTATTAAGTCAAACAACTATCTGTAGGTAGTCACTGCCTACATGAGCCCCTCTTACACAGATGGCAGTTATTAGTTCTGCGCTGACCTTCTTGGGTCGTCCTTTTTTCTGTACGGCAGGCCTGGGATGCTGGAAGCGCGACTCCTTCTTTTTTCTTTTTTTTCAGCTGTTATACGAGTTTAGCTATTGTTTGTTTGTTTGTTTTTCATCTGAACATACTTGTACCGGACTAACACTTTCTGCCCTGTTGTAGCGCACCATTGAGTGCATAAGTAAATAAATAAATAATAAATTCCTCGTATCTTGATCTTTTTGACCAGGGCAAACTGGTAGCGTCACTAGAGGGGAAGTTCTACATAGGTACTCTCTCTCTATCTCTGGTCACAAAAGCCTTGTCGACGTTTTTGAATTCATATGTGCGCACACAATTGAAATCTCATGCTTTTCGTATGTAAATTTTACCTTATCCATTTTCCACTCTATTCACTTGCGTGTATTGATCCATCTTGGAATTTCAACATTATCCCTTTCAAGGGTAGTCATTTTGGCATTTCAAAGTTAGCCCCTTTCTCAATAACAGCTGCGCATTTGATGTTTGCCTGAGATATATTGATACACGCGCATTATTTATTACTTTACTTGTCGCTATCACTTTAACAAAAAAAAACATTACAAAGTTGTCCCTCTTTGCCTTTATGGCAATATGGCGCAGCGTCCAACAGCTTTCATTATGCCTAAACATACTTACTTTTGTGGTGCACCCAATCAGAGGCACAAATCCTCTCCAGACGAAAAGATGAGTTCAAAGAAATAAGATTTCCATCCCCGACTTGAACGCAATAATGTTCCCAACACGCACGCAAAAAATAATGGTTCACGTCTCCTCCCGCATCATAAGAAAGTATTAGCATCAGCTCAAATGCAACAACTATTGTGCAAAAATCCGCATCTTCACGTGCCCATTTTAAGTGGATTGGAGGGAATTCAATTCGCTCACTAACGCGCACATCTATTGACTGGATTGAGGTAGCCGCCGTAGCCACCGATAATCTGGTTTCGATTGTTCGGACAAGCAATCCACAATGGCCGCCCATTCTTCGCCCAGTCCACACCCGGGAGCGGACTTCCTCCCACTCAGGCAAAAGTTATAAGTCGGATCAGAGCGCTAAGTTTAGCTGAAGACAGGGAAACACAGCTGAAATCACTATCACCTCAAGAGCGCTCATCCTTATTTTGCTACAACGCCTAACACTAGCGCTCAGTCCTTCCTTCATATTCGATACCCACATTTTAGGCTCTCGAGACTTCGTGCATATAGACGCCTTCCCAAGGTCAGACATGTACCGCATTGCGTGGTTGATACACCAAAGAAATATAGTTTCCTACATGAGTGGAAGAGGAGATGAGAAAATATCCGCATCTTGCGCTGCTCGAAAACACGAACAATCTCAAGGGGGTACAAAATTCAACGCAACTTGCTGACTGACCGTATCGCCGGAGATTGTCCTAGGCATTTCATCGCCCAACAATGGAGCTTTTCATCCACATCGGGGAAATGCGCAATGCAGTCGACAATACGCTCCTTCCAAAAAGAAGAACCTTATTTTCGTATATTCATCTAAGCGATTATTACCGGTTGCACCTGCAAGCGATCATGACGCGGCATCCACAGCCGCGTAGCAGTCATAGCAGAGGTTCGTAAAGTCATCGACCCCCTTGTTCGCGATTTTCGCGCTCAGTTGCTTGCCGCTGACAATAAAACCTTCGCTATGCAAACTTCACCGCAACAACTCCCTCAACCACCTCTCTGCTCCGCACTTGTCGCAGAAGGAAATTCGCATCAAATGATACTACAGCCAATTCAGTTCACTGATTCATAACTTCGACCTCACAATGCCGTCACGCAGTCCATCGCCGCAGCGATGCATTGTTTCACGCTACTCCTATTTGCGTCGCCACCTGCTGCTCGCCCCCAGACTCGCACACAATGTCGGATTATCGTTCTTCCAGCGAAAGCTTGGACACGGTGAATCTAACTCAGCAGCTCAATCGTGGATCGCAAAGCAAGATACCTAATTGTTTTCTCTTTGGGAGAAAAGCATTTCAGTTCAGAATACGGTAACTATTCCAAGCTCAATTGGAGCATAAAGGTACGTGCAGAAAACGACGATTGTTTCAAGTGCAGGAAATTTCCATGAAAACTGTATCGCTGACATCAAGTATTGGGATGCAAAGAAAAAAACCTACCAAACAGCCTTCTTTTCAGCTAACAGGCACGTAAAAGCCGATGTTCTCGGGCTGGATCTCACGAATGCCTTCGCGGCGCGAGAGTACGTGAACGCAGTGAGATGACAGCATTGGTCCATCTTTAAGGAGTGATGGAGCCATCTCTGAGTGAGGATATCACAAAAATGAGAAATCTTACAGTTAGCGCAGATGCCCCTTACGCAACCCACGTCAACCATCAGTTTGCCTTTCCACTACGTTTCATTCATTTCTTCCTTATCTTACATGTATTTTCACTCATTTTTAACGAAAGTTTTCATGCAATTTATCTCAGATATGCAGATGTCATTCAATTCGCACACGCCAAATGCTATGTCGACTTTCATACGTCATGCGCATCTCTGTGCAACTTCAGGGGAAAAGCGGAACATTTTTTTTATGAGTTCACGTTAAACTACGTGCCCATTTTGCAATGACCACCGGGGCCTTTTCGCAGTGTAGTGAGGCAAAAAGTCCTCTCCTCACGTAAACTCTTACCCAAAAAAGTGTGTCAAAACACCACTCCACCTAGAATTGGTCCCCCACCTTTCGCACCTGTCATCACGTCGCAGCACACGCAAGCCACTTCTTAAACAAGCCGCGCCCAAAAACACTTCGTGCGCAGATAAGACTTCGTGGCAAAGCCACATTGCTCTTTCATCACAGAAGTCATTTCATAAGTTCAGAAGTCCATTAACAGATCTTCACTCGTTCTTGTTGTGTTTGTTTGAGTTCACTATTCTAATGACGAAAATCATGACCCCTGTGATGCAAAGTAATCCACGTTTAAAATCTGAGCACCCACGTGGAAGCAAAGAATCACATGTCAACTAGCCCTCGGGCAGCACTGTCCGCTTGTTGTATTGTCTAGGTAAGGGGGACATTTGCATTTCCGCGTGATGCTGCTATTCTTTTTCGCGGGCCCATTGTCGTGATCGCACGATCTCTTCATCAAAGCACGCTAGCGGTCCATCGAAATACTGGAATTGCCGGTAGATTGTAAAAACTGGGTCTCGACATACACTGCCCTAGGTGACTGTTCGACATTTCGACATGAGCCGGCCCAGGGAGAAGAACCCCCGGCCCATTGCAAGCGAGCACTTTTGCAGACTCTGCCTTCTCTCGGACGTAGTTTCCGCCGACCATGCGGCTATGGCCTTACGGTCGTACATGTCATATGGTGTGATATTCACAGTTGCCTAATGTATCTCGGATGGTATATTCGCACGAGCAGACTTTACCATTTACGACGACATTTGGGAGCTTCGACTACCGGAATTCACAGGTAATCCCGCGATTGCGCGCCCAGCAGCCGCCTGTTTAGAGGCGCAGTGCCCACGGCGCGCGGATGATGTACGGTCGGGGAAAGGGTGTGGGCTTTCAGTCGCCGAGTAAGAACACGGACGCGTTCCCATGGGTGGAATTAGGTTTAGTTTCTGACTCCAAGGTTGTTGTTCGAGCATAAATGCTCTTGTTTATTCAGTGGTTCTGTTGTGTGTAGCATGAATTGCAGAGTCGGTTCTTTCTGCTTATTTTACTGTCATTTGAAATGCACACTATTAAAAGTGTTAGAGTTGAAAGCAAAACAATTGCTTTACCTTCGCAGGTTACCAGTCGTAGAGCCGTGACTGTAAAAGTCTCAAGTAGGGAGGTTAGCTACGGTCTATATAGAGAAGGCTACTTAAGTATCGAGTAAACCTACAACGCACTTTCCAGAGATGGAATGCCCTTGGGTCAAAGAAAATATGGAGTTAGCGGGCCATTTCCCCCATTAAACATTGCGACCGCAGTCGCGTTTGGTTTTTTGCGTGGGCGAACCGAGCGCTGGAATGGTTGCACAAGAAGCGACCGCCGCACCTCTCGGATCCGTGAATTTTTATTGATAACTTTTTAAAGCACCAGTGGTACAAAAACATCTCAGTAACAGTCAATGCGTAGAAGGTAATAGAGTATATAGTGACGAAGTTCCGATTAAAGAACATGTAATGGTAATGAAAAAGGAAATTTTAGTCATTTTATCTGTAGTGGATGCCAAAAGCTCTTTTGATGTGGTTATACCAAGTGAAACATGTATTTTTCTGTCTCTTTAGATTTGCATTTACTTTCACTACCCTTTTTTATTGACGTGTTCATGAGAATAGCATGAAAACTATTAATGAACCAAGCCGCCGGTTTCGGTGAGCTTGGAAAACTTCTTCTAAACTGGAGCATATTTGAACAAACAATGACCTATGTCGTTCACAATAATGTTATGTTCTAATCCATAGAAGAGAGACAAACAATTCGGGAAAAAGCTGCGCATGCCCTAGAAAAAGGGATGATAAGGGTGAGACGCGGTAACGCGTCTCAATGTCCAACGAGGTGCGCAAAGTGAGACGCGTTACCGCGTCTCAATGTCGTCAATGTGTTAATGACGCGTATATTGCCGGAAGGGCAGGTAGAAAATAGAGCTGCCCATGCGATTTTCACAAGCTATACTGCGACGCATAATTATACTTCCACCTACAAATTTGCCAGAAACTTGCATCTGAAAATGTTTCCGAAAAGGGTTCTAGGAACGATCTGTGGCATATATGAACGCTGTCCTGAGTAGCGAACACGAGGAATTCAATTCTGAGGGGGGGGGGGGAGCCAAACAGATTTTTCATTCTCGGTTCCGAAAATACTCACTCTGGCTGTGCGCAAATCATAAGTTCCACCAGCGTTTTATACGCACAGAATAGACAGGGCGGATTCTGCGATGCGTGGGTATAAACTGGCTAGGAGAAGAAGAATGAGCGGCGGGTCTAACCGCTAGGAAGAAGAAGTAGACACGTTTTCTACCTGGCATTTTATTTTTACGGGCAAGAATCTGAAGGACCCTTTTTGTTGCTTAGGTTATTGCAAGAGCAAAACGCTGCCAGACTTCCGTAAAAGGAAAATCCTAGCAAAAAAACGCGCATGATTTGTCGAAGGGTCAGAGCTGACGCTGGAATTTTGTCAGAGTCACTACTATGTCGGAACGCAGCTTCTCGGGGCTGCGGGCGGGCCTGTATGGCCACAGAACTATTTGATACGGTAAGAAACGTTTCATACTGATCCGACCAGAGACTGAGCGCCACAGTCATTAAGCAATCATACAATACAAGCCGGGTGCGGAAGTCAAAATCTCTTTAAAAGTTAATGTCTCAATGCGTGTAATATAACTTCTTTTTCAGAACGCTTATGATAGTCTATGTCTGAAAAATAAGAAACACAGTTTTGGTGAAAAAAATCATAGGGAAACGAGCCAAAAACGAGCCATTTTTCTTGGAAAGTTTCGCCAAGTCGAGTGAAGCGGTGGCATTCTTTCATTTGCGATTTTTGATTTGCGTCTTTCTTTCTCTTAACGTTTTTCTTTCTCAGATCGGTTTTTTACTTTGTAGCGAACATGTATGGAGAAGAAAAAGATCAGGAGTATGGTCAGAGGACTTCAAAATATCACAGATAAAAAAGTGCCACCACTTCACTAGACTTTGCGAAATTTTCCGAGAAAAATGGCTAATTTCCAGCGTCAGCTGACACCTCGACAATACCTGTATGCCTCCTTCACTAGGATTTTGTCTTCACGGAATTCTGACAGCGGTTTCAGTTTTGCAATGACCTAAGCAACTTAAAGGGTAATAATTTCAAAATTTGATTGGGTAAAAAAATGCAGCGGAGAAACATGTGGTGGAACTATGATTTTGCGTCATAGGCAAGGGGGTATTTTCAAAAAAGGAAAAAAAATTGTTGCTCTTTCAAACTGGATTTTGTGTTGATATTCAGAGCAGCGGTCTTACAACTCCTCAATATAGGCTTTTTTCTAGACATCCTCAGATGCAAGTTTTTGGGGAATTTGTAGGTGGAAGTATGATTATGCGGTGTAGTGTATTATCCCGTGAAGTCGTTTGCGCACCGCCTTCGATTGCACTCAAAGCAGTAGGCATCCGATACCTACAGCTTCGTGAATGTGCATCAAAAAATTCACTCTTCTAGCTTATTTCTTTTTAATTCCCTTGAGGGGAAGTGAACTATGATGCCATAAATTATGCTGATGGCCTTATTTTCGCTCTACTTAACTTGCTGTCCTTCACAGCCGCAAATTTGCTCTTGTAAAGTACACACGTACACCAACTACATTACTACTACATTAGATGAGAGTCCAGCAGATCTAATGTCAAGAAGTAGACGGCAAAACTAAGGGCTGAGTTGGAATGAAATGGTGCCCCGGTAGCGTAACTGGTAGCGCACTTGCCCGGAAAGCGAGAGGTGCGGGTTCTAGTCCCGCCTGGGGCGAAAGTTTTGTTCACAACCCAGCATTCTTGTGAAACATTCGCAAGGCGAACTGCGGCAAAACAGCAGTTAACAAACAAAAAAACAAGTCAAAATCCATTTTATGCATTGTTTGACAGTTTTCTGAGCCCACTGCTCATAACATCATAGAAGCGTCGACAGATTTAAAAATCACTTCAGAATGCCTGTGATGCACTCAGGTTCAGGGCCGTATATCTACACATCGTCGTCAGCGGTTTAACCCTTAGACTGCGACTTTTTCAAAATTAAGTTACCGACGTGTTTTATGTAAAGCTATCGCTCCTTGCAACAACTAATCACCTATAGAAGTTTGGCTGACGTACGCTGGATTTGACCTGGGAATTTTGATCCAGGGACTATGCGCGCGGTAGCGGCCCCTCTTGTCACACACCATCATCGCTCGAATGAGTGGTTTTGGAATTCAAATTGGCAATTTAAATAGCAGTTACGAATACACGAACTTCCTTATCTCATTCCTGGAACAAAGCCAATCCGGTTGCTTATTCAGCTGGTGAAATGCACCATCTTTCATCGCTCGTTCGCGTGTGTTGCACCTAATAATACAATAATGGATGGAGACACTAAAACTGCTAGCACAAGAATCAAGAGTGTGTGCTTTTGAAATTACTTTTTCAAAGCTGCGTACGTTGACCACTGACGTGCGCTACTGTCGCTCTAGCAAATAATCCCAGCTAAACTCGCTTGAAATAAAAGTTTTGAGATCTGAGCCAATTTTACAAGTCTCAAATATGTGCATGCAATTCCTATCAAACGGACAACCAGCTCCATCAACTCCCAGAACTTTGTAGTTGCCTTTGACTACGGAAGTGCACAAATGTATCCCGCACAGCAGTCCCGGTAATCGAGACATTTCGTCCCTTTAATAAAGACAATAGCGCTACGTGGGAAAACCACATTGTACCGGTTCCCCACGTACCACTATCTGCTCTCGAACCATAGATCTATGCTACCTTCTTATGTTAGGCTTCGCCACTCTTCAATGAGGACTCGATATTAGAAGAATAGGTAATGCAGGCAAGCTTTGCTCAAACGAGTCAGAACATCATGTGATTTCAGTACGTTTTCTCCTTTGCACAGAATGTGCCTTGCGTATTAGGATACTAGCAGGGACTTTAGACTGAATGGTGTAAGCACTGTTACTGTCTCTAGGATTCCATGCGCTCGTCATCATTTGACACTCGATCACTACTAAAATTAGTTTTAAAGTTATAGAATTTGGAGGGTACCTCATGCCACTTGGATGCAAACTGTTATATTTGTCTCCGATAATATTGGTAGGAAACGTACACGATCGTTAGACTGCGTGCATTCTCCGAAAATGGTGGTTGTTCACAGAGCCATTACGAGTAATGGTGGATGAACGCTTTGAAGGGGGTCTATACCGAAAGACCGAAGGCAAAGAAAGGGAAAATTGCAATAGTTTTGGAGCAGGTGAATATGCTGAAGATTCCTCAACGGCACGTCGAGGATTCTCTGCCCGGTCAGACACGATCTCTCGCGCGGACATTCACACTCGCCATGGGCGTGCCGTCTGTGCCCTCCGCGCGGATGTTCACTCTCGGCACTACTCTCGCATGGTAGAGAGCTATGGTCGAGGAAATCCTCGACCGTTATTCACCCTGGTTAGGAAACAGGCGGACCTTCTGAGGGTGCTGACCGACGCGCATTAGGCAGCGAAAGATTAGTCCGACCGATCTAGCATGGCTCACATCTTGCGCGGTGGCGGGCACCCACATGAACAATCTCATCACCTCCTGCAATCATCAATCTAGTCAACGTCAATGTTGCAGTGGATAGCAGTCGAAGCGTTGAAGGGCAGCATGAGAGCACATTTGTGCGGCAAGTTCGAATAGCAAATGAGCGTCTCGCATTTCTCGGTCGAGCGTTCCTCACAATGGTACCTCTCTCCCTGCTCTATGATCATCCATTGTTTCAATGAGATAACCTTCATCGTAAATCCGCCTCTTGTAATTACGACTGATGTTATCTTTCCTCTATACCACTCAATTCATCGTTGAGTTCTGCTGCGCTATATTTGATGAGAGCGTATGTATTTTCATAGGCCATACAAGCATTCCAGGGATGACGACGGAACAGTTTAAATTAACTGAAGGTTTACTTTGGCTGTGGGACTTAAATTTACACAGAATTACCGTGTGATGCAGCCGTTAGCGTGCGCAGCTAAATAGCTGTAAACATAATAACCACCACCCCCCCGCCAGGCCCTCACGAAAATTGTGGCGCATCTCTGGAAATGTGCGTTTAAGCAGTGGTGCCCCACCCTCCTTCACCGACCGTCGTTGCTGTGTGCGCATACTTTTGGCAAATGACCAGTTCGGTGAAGAGTAAGAAAACTACCACAAAGTCTCCTATATCACATCTTGTGATTAGTTTGTCACCGGTAAAGCACAAGTATTCGTGAAGTTAATAAATATCACTGCATTTGTTCTGACTGCCCTTACCTTTGTAAGGATAAGTGCGAAATTTTTGATAAAAATCAAATATAAGAGCAACAAAGCACAATTATCTTCCATAATTGACAGTATTGTAAAATATTTGACAGCCACATTTATTGAATAAAATGGTATCTTGGAAATTCTAGCTGAATTTTTCTACATACAAAGTCGAAGACAGATTAATTTGATCAAATCAGCGCACAAAAATTTCAAGAGCTCATGCAATCCAAAATTTCGAGTCACTAGGAGCAAAACAAAGGCCCATTATAGGCGAGCACATTCGAAATTCCAACCGAATTTCCTGCAATTGCTGTCCGTTTTGCACGGCTTTCCAGACGGTTTTGGCATAAAGGGATCCCACGGGTGCCTGTAGGAAGGCGTATCTAATAAATCGTATTTGTCGGTTTATAATCACGTACCGCATATCCTCGAAAACGCAGACTACTTTCAGCCATGGCCTTCCGTGCCTACTCTTGGTTGTATACGCACAACCCATATAAGGAGCATTAGGATACATAAGCTGTAAAAATCACCACGGTAATTACAAGCAATATAAAGGGAAGGGAGACGGAGTTCGGTCAAGAAGCCCACGAGGCAGCGGCCGCACTGCTAGTTAACAGATTGACGCCCGCACGATTTCAGCGCATGTCACACATGTGACATAGCTGCATTTCGTGCGTGCATACCCGGCGATGCACAAATGCCAGATGTGGGAGTTTCGACGTGCATACCCGGCGATTCACGCGGGTTGCAATGTGTTAAAGCGCACGAAGCGTATGCAGCACGGTCAAAGCGAGACTGCGATTCACCCCGCAACGCAACGCGAACCTGCCGACCAACACTTGAAGGATGAAACCTTACTCGTTGCATTGACGGAAAGTCACCGAGCCAAAAATTAGTGGCGTTTACCATCTCATACGGCCATGTGCTAATGTTGGCAATTGGGCTGAACAAAAGAAAAATCATTTGTTGTGCTAAATAGATTCAAAATGTGGTCAGAACGTGTTTACCCTTCGTAGTGGTTGACTGCATACACATGAAGTTGGTAATGCGAGCCATCATAATTAAGCAACCGATGCGCAATTTTTTCTAAATCGCACTTGTATACCTGGAATGTGAACGATAACCTGTGCAGCATGAGCATTTGGCTCAAACATTTGTATTCCTCGAATAAAAATGTCAATGTGTAATACTTTGTCGAAAGGCAAAAGTTCCCGTGCCACAGTGAACACAAGTGGCCCTTTTCAGTTTCAGAACACCTCTGACAGCGTAATCCATTGCACAGCATTTTCTGTTCCGCCCAACGCTGTACGGTGGATCAAACTGCCGGCCCGTTTACTCGTCCTTCAGACTTCACTCAATATTTCCGGGTCCTCTTTGAAAGGCATTTGGTAGGCGCTCCGATATATTCAAAAGTTCTATGAGCACAGTATATTGCTTTGGCACATGGGAGGGAGTTCATGGTGGTGAAGGCGTTCTTGCAATGAAGGAGGAGAGACGATGATGTACATCAATAGAAAAGCGTTGATCACACAACGGACGGCTAACCCTACTATTGGGATGGTAAGAAAGTCCTGAGCCGATTTTTTGAAAGCTCCAGAACTTTCGCTTATTGATCGATACCTAGAATCTGCTACGTGATAGATTATCGCTGTCGATCATACTTCTCCGCAGTAGGTATATATTGCCGGGTTGCCTTCTTTAACTTTAATCATGATGTCGATTCCACAAGAGCACTTTCGAGCGATCATCTTCAATGAATGGCGCTGCGGCACAGGAGCAGTGGAAACCGTCAACATTATCAGCATCGCATTGGGAAGGGACACCACTTCCATCATCAGTGCCAAGCTCTGGTTCGCAGGCTTCGAAGGAGGAGACACGGCTTTCAAAGAAAAGACAAGGTTGGGAAGCCCCAAAAGTGGAAGACTCCACCGTTCTCGGCGCTGTCG
>MU898485.1:0-23158 GCA_036418205.1 Ostertagia ostertagi | reverse complement strand
TGCGTGGAAACTGTAGTGGCGAATGCACTTGACCGCTTTTTGTAGCCGTGACAAAAAATTTCCGCGAATGGTGCAAAAAATCGCTGTTCATTAGATTTGAAGGCGCTCATCCGGTAAGGGGGGCATCGTGACGCAACGTCAAGTGGCCGCCCTCACCCCCCACCAGGGTCAATTACGTTGTTAGTAACAACGGGGGGGTCGTACCTGGTTGAGTTTATAGGAGGGGGGTCGTATCCGCTTCAGTCGCGTGAAAGTACATGTGAGTTTGTGGTGAAAGTGGAGTTTTCACGAGTAGTAGGCTAGGTGAGTTGGGAGCGCATGGGAGAAAAATTCGCCGTTTCAGCGCGCGTATATACCCCCTAGAAAATGAAGCAGTGGGATTATAGGTAGAAGTGGGGTAAATTGGTTGGAAATTTAGGGAATTTTGGTAAATTTTCTACTGTTCGTAGTGGGTATACCCCCCTCGCGGCATTTTTTTGGAAAA
Source organism: Ostertagia ostertagi (assembly GCA_036418205.1). NCBI lineage: Eukaryota > Metazoa > Nematoda > Chromadorea > Rhabditida > Trichostrongylidae > Ostertagia > Ostertagia ostertagi. The sequence continues at coordinate 22,674 of MU898485.1, read as the reverse complement.
AGCAACAACGATAGGCTGACCGGCGGGGGGGGTGGCTATCATGCCAGTTAGCATCATCCTTTCCTTGATAGCAAATAGCCCAGAATAAAAAGATAGGGCCACCTGTCATGAAATGCACTTCCAATATGAATGTTAAAGTACGGCCGAGGGGTGGCTAGACCACGACAGGCGGCACTGGACAGGGTTTGGGGTTAGCTAAGCGGCGACGGGCACTCATGTCTCTACTCTCTTCCTGTTGGCCTTTTGCACCTGAAAACATCATCTCTCTCCTTTCACAACATCCCATTCATCGTGGCATCCTCCTTCAATAAAAAAGTAGTACTGCATTTAGATAGAGCATTCAAAAAAAAATGTATTGCCATTTAAAGAGGCATCAAAAACGGCAAAAACGCACAGGCACACAGCGTTCCATTGGCGAACTCATAATGGTGAACTGGTTCGAAACAAACCTCATAATAGCGGCGGGTCACGTTCGTCATGAAATTTTTATTTTTATTTTTATGATATTCCATCGAGGTTGCTGTGCGGAATATTAATGGGAAGGTGAGAAAGGCGTTTTGCGGGTGAGAGGGCATCACCTAGCTTTTGAGGCACGTAGAGGAAGATGGTCTGTTCGAAGAAATCAAGAAGTTTCAACTTGAAGGCGAAGTCCGTGATCGATCTTATGTGTTATTGTGATTGAAAGTGGCAGTGGCAGGAAGATTGTTCTGAAATGTTTGATGCTAGCAATGAAAAAATGGGAAAAGAAAACCGTTGCAGGACAGAAATACAGCCCCCGTTCTAGGAGCAGAGACCGAGGCGAAGTTGTTACGTATAATATATATATTATATAATATAATATAATATAATATAATATAATATAATATAATATAATATAATATAATAATATATAATAATAATAATATAATAATAATATAATATAATATATATATATATATTATAATATATATATATTATAATATGGGTTTCAATGGGTTTTTGGTGTGGGCGGGGCCACGCTGATCAAGGGCCTTACAAGGAGGTCGTTCAGGGTGTGCCAAGCTTTTTCAAAATGGTTTCTTGCATGACATTGGGGCACATATGGGGACCACAGAAGCATGGTTCATTTTTCCTGAACGGCCCTCTGAATACCAGAAAAGGGGTCCCTAGTTCGATTCCTCGTGGTGACAAATTTTTGCATTTCGAGTTGACGTTCCAAAATTCGCGCAAAATGGAGTTAGCATGAATAATTAGTACCATATTCATGATTAGGACCGTCAGTAACCCTTACAAATAGACTTTGATTGAAAACTGGTGAAAAAGGTGTGACTAGGGACCCCCTTTTCTGGTATTCAGAGGGCCGTTCAGGAAAAATTAACCATGGTTCTGTGGTTCCCGCATGTGCCCCTATATCATGCAAAAGACCGTTTTGAAAAAGCTTGGCACACCCTGAACGACCTTCCTTAGCGCCTTGACCTTGTCAAATCATCCCGAAAGTTGTTGCGTGCTCCTTGTATGGGTACTACTGCATTCCCGTGGGATACCTTTATTTCCACAAGAAGTCCCGCGCCTTACCTTGAACAACCTCAAAGCATTAACACGTTGACGACCGTGTGGTATGATGTCATACCACACTCTTTCGGCCGCGTGGGACCGTGTGACATGATGTCATGTCACAGTCTTTTTTAAGCTGGTTTTCAAACATTTTAGGTAACTTATTTACGTGATGTATGCGCCATACTTAGGCATTGTTACAAAAGGCGTGGTCCCTGGAAAGAAGCTTCGGTTAATGGGCTATCGAGTTTTTCAAAAAATGTTTGAATAATGATCAGTAGCCGCAGTTTTTGGGCTTAAGCTAAAGCTAATCGGAACAAAAAATGTTTGCAATGATAATTTGCTGCAATGGGTAAGGACACTTTTGGGAGAGGACGAAATATGCGCGTCCTTTGATCCTGCATAGTTGTAGCCGCTTCTGCGTTGTCTGTGAACGTTTTCCTTTGCCTCCGTTCCTCCTTTCCCGCAAATCCTCGAGTCTGTGAGTGGTTTTCGACATGTAGGTCCGATTGCAATCCAACGATCATTCTATAAGCTCAAGATACAGGGACCAGTAAGTGATCTAGGAGGGTACCCTCTCAATCGCACGTTAGCTTTGGCCCTTTCTACGCGCTCTCAAATCGCAGGAATCGCTGAAATGGTCAGAATCGCAATCTCCGAGACTTACCACACGAGAAAGATAACAAATAAAGTCCACCAAAAAAAGTTCTCATAGGACCGTGTGACGTGATGTCACATGCGCGGTCAAAGTAATGCGCGCGGTCCCCCAAGCCAGACAGCGGAAACGAGCGCGGTCGTCAACGTGTTAAAGTGATGATATTTTCGAAACTCATCATCTGTGACAATTATCAATTATCAGCGCCGAGGTCCATGATAAAAAGACATGTGAAACAAAACGCGGCATTCCCTTACGGAAAAAATGGTCTGGTGATTATAAGGACGAAGTGGAATAACTCGGCACAGGAATGGTTTGTAGGAATTCGTGACGAGAACATCTGACAAGCTTGTGGTGCGGTACTCTTTAAATAGTCGTTGAACGTACAGAGCAAATGGCGTTCACTTCGCGTTAAAAAGCTCGTTGATGTCGCGTTCCTGCTGGAAAAAAAAACATCAGACACAGTCTGGATTTTTTTGTCAAAGTTCGGAAATGTACAAATGAAATGAACGCCCTTTCAATAACAAATGAGTCGTGGTCGTTATTGCACAGGAAGTTGCAAAATAGCGGCGCTGCGTTCAATTACCTTTTACAAGTACATTTTATTACTACCATTAGGTGGTGAGGGAGAGGTATAGCGCAAGTTGCGCCGCTTACCAAACGCACGGGCCAGGGAGGGAGCGACCAACATCATGCATGTATGTACGACGTTCAGACTGACCACGCCTCCCATTTTCGAAATCGGTTTATTGGTGTCAGGTTTACCCCGGAGATAATGCCTAGCTGTACATTGGCTGACCCCACATATCATTATATTCCACAAAATATTGCTGCGATTCTGAGGGAAAGTAGAGTGCGCGGTGCAACTCCAAGAAGGCTGATCAGGGCAGCAGGCTACATCTTTTATATTGTGAGGGAGAAAAATATAGGTCAGGACTGAGGTAGGAAAAATCACTCACACATCCTTGCAAGGACGAAAATGTATTCTCAGCATCATAGTCACTTCCATGCTGCAGAATGTGATTTTTGGGCTTACAAGGAAAGCTCAGTTAGTCAGCGAGCTAACTAAAATAACTATACTTGTACTTGGTAGTTGTCGTTCATCGTTGCGTGGAATGCTAAATTGCAGATTTGTACATCGGCAGCCCCACAAATCAGTATTGGCCAGATCGCATTCAAAACGACACCGCGACTCCAATGTAAGTAGAAGACGTGGCGCATCCCGAAACGAAGTGATCAACGTCGAAGCGTTGATAAGTTCGTTTCGGGGAGCGTGTTCTATGTCTCAACTAACTGGCGGCACATTTCCATTTTGCATTGCATTGTCTCAAATTTTGATGCGGGCGGCTCTTCTGTGATCCTGACACGATGCGAGAACCAGCGTCAAAAAAAAAACGATTATGCCAAAAATGCTGCGTCCACTTTGTACCAACAGACAGTTGAGGTTGAGGATAATCCACCAACCTGGGGATACCATCTCCTCAGCGGTGAGGGGGATAGTCCAAGAGGTTGGGGACTCATCCGCAAGGTTGGGGATACATCCCCAACCTTGGGGAGAGGAGATGTGAGATGGGTACCCATCCCCTCGTCGGAGCTTGCTGCACCCGCCCCAGAACAGAAATCGAATTTTGAACCATGATTACGATTTACATTTTGAAAGAGGGTGATTCAGAACGTCAAGCCGTCTCGATAAATATTACATTCTTCAAGCTGGGAAGACACAAGACTGTAAGAGATATCGCAAATAAGTGACCATACACACAAGTGCTGCGAAAGTGACAAGACGGATAATAGGAGAATTTCAGAGAATCAGGTCAACTGTTTTCTCCCACAGAAACAAGTCTTATGCGAATAAAGTGACCGAATGCAAGCTATTATAATTGATAATAGACCTATATGCAACACGTTCCAACTAGGATAAGTACCCCGTAAATTTTACAATGCCTTGTCGCTCACCCGATCACATCGAACAAAAAGAGCGGATGAATTGGATGTAGTGAGAATGGCTTGATATCAAGTCAGTGAAAGTTACTGATAGCTCTCCCTTTCTTCAAAATTCGAAAAGTGTAAGGAGTGTCGAAGACTTGCAGAGTGGCCTCTGGACGACCGCTGGAAATGGGTGATTCGACCGTTTTCCGATGAAGGGAGCTAAATTACGATGCTCTGAACCCAACTCGGCTCTTTTCCAGACTGCACAAACGTCTCAGTGCGTTGATCAACCGAAGTTTTGGAAACATGAAAATATGCCTGCCTTCAAAAAACAGATGCTTGCCGAGTGCAGACCACACACCATAGGTGACGGCGGCCTCCACAAAATGTAAATGTTTTTTGCCAAGGAATGATTAGCCAGTTGCAGTTGTGTTGTATCACTTATTCTACTATCATTCCGATTATCAGCTACCACTATGAAACCACTAGTTACCAAATTTTATTGGAAGGCCGTCGTCACTTATAGGTGTGTGGTCTGCACTCAACGCGCATCTAGTTCTCGGAAGCAGATGGTATAAGCGTCACCTTTACAGCAAGATAAATTTACATTCAAAAAATGTCTAGAACCCGTCTGGACTTTCCCTTTCGTTGAGATAACATTTAGAGCTGTCACAGGATAACGCGTAGGTAACTGATACTTCATAAAGGCCAAACATATTCCCAAGGAAGGAAGGATAATTACATCGATACATTGTAAAATTGGTTTCTACTCAACAGCTACTTTGGCGACCTGATAATTATTCAATTAGCACTCCGAGTACTGCAAGTGAATAACAGATCAGTTACGAGAGAGATTGGGGAAGGCACTTAGGAATGAAAGACTCATGTCGCCGCCGATGGAGGTAAAGAAGTGGTTGAGAGAGGAGTGCAAGACATTGCGGAGGCCGTCGCAGTGGCATTTTTCACGAATAGATACCGATCGCATTTCGCGCTCGCAGGTAGCGCGGTATGTGAAAAAATCGTGTTTCTCGATTAGTACACAAGCATTCAAGGAAAACATCCCATTCACTTGATTCATGAGCCAAGAATGGTGGCCAGTTGTGTGAAAAGTGTTCAAGGCCTCCTCCTTGAAGAATTGGACGTTTACCTTCCATGGTAAGATTTGCATAGTAAGCATAAGTATGACATAATCTCCAATTTATTTATCTAGTCAGGAGGAGAGGATTGGACACGAGTGCTATCTGTAGTTGCGGGGGGGGGGGACAGGCCGGGATGAAGCACTCTGTTTCAGTCTTGGTCGTTAAAGGTTTAGTACCAGGGGCACTTAATATTTGCCATCAGCAGCAGCAGCAGTTTCGACATACGCGCCATCGTGGACTAACCATAAGCCTTGAAGGAGCAGACGAATAGAGGTGCGCGCGTGGGCCCCCCCCAACTGATATGAGGCCTTGGACATATATCATTCAATATGGCCCACTCAGCCTTTTGGGCTAGGGTTTTTTACGAACCTGTTAGAGCACAACTCTTTTTTTGCCCTTCAAAAGCATGTTCAGATATTCGATAGCTGGGGGGATTTTTGCCTGTCAGTGGAGTGAAATGCTGTTCTGATGAGCGTAAATAGGAAAAACACTGAAATCGAGAGCCACCACTGTTTTCGCCGTAGTACTGTTCACGTCACTCTCGTGAGGTGAACAGTACTACGGCGAAAACAAAGTGGGAGTCGAGGAGAGGCAGACCAGGGGGCCGGGTTAGCTAAGGCCACCTGGGAATGGGTATCTCAAATTGGTCTCTGCTGTGGTACGATGACGGCAAGTTTCCATGGTCAGAATAGCGGGAAGCTCCAGGAGATGCAGAGTTTTTTGAAACTTGTTCCCCGAGTTGGGCTCGGCCTGGCAGCCGTCACCAGGAGCCAGAACAGAGGAGCCGCAATCTCCTATCACGTGGTCGAGCATCACGAGCGGTTACAGAGGCTTCTGTCGAGCAAAGGGGGAGAGCGTAGCTGGAAAAGCACATACTTTGTGTCTTATTGGGACTAAGCCTTTTGAAGAAGATAAAGAAAGAGGAGATGCTGTGATAGTGTGCACTTGTGAGAGCTCCCAGACATCACTACAAACCGCTGAACCTCCCAAGCTCACGGTTGACAGATGTCCTAAGACCATCACGAGCAATACCTCAAAAGTGTACCCCACGATTAGGTCACTGAGGTAAAGCCCTAGTCCGATGAGAGTAAGCAGGAAACTGAAAAACTGAAAAAAAATTGAGTGGAGAAGACTTTTTCATGAGGAAATTACTTACAGGTCGTTGGGATTTCGTGTCCACAGTCTACTGTTGACCTTAATCTTGGTCACGGGCTTTTTTCTACCGAGTTTATAGTGAACGCTCCACGACAACGTACGATTAAAATCTGAACTAAAGTGCAAAGAAACAAGGAAAAAGTGATGAATAACAGTTGCAAAAACTACTCGAACCTCTTCGAAACCCTTAGACAAAAACGATAACAATCGTTATATAGGGAGAGACGCGCTACAAAGCAGAGCGTAGCCTTCCATGTTTTATGAGTGAGCGAACTAAAACATGAGATTGTGATTTTTAATCATTTTTAATAAAAGCGCGGCCGCCCAAGGCTCAAAAAATTCCTCCAATAAAAATTTCCCCGGATCCTTCTGATTCGTGGGAATTCTATCAACTAGGGGCCGGGAGACAGGAGCAAAAGTTTGTGAGGAGTTATATATTTTTGTAAGCACATTGAATAAATAAAACAAATAAAAAGATATAAGGCAGAGATTTCGAACGGGGAAGGGCCAAAATATTTAGCTACGGCCTTAAGTATGTGGGCCAGAGGGCGTGAACTGGCAGGTGGCGCCACTAACCAAGCGTAAAGTCCGCGAATCAAATCCGCGGACGAATCTATCGCTCATGCTAAAAATTTCAAACCTCGGGTTATGTCTTTAAACGGTCTGTAAACTCGAACATTCCAGCTTTTCACACATGTAAAGTGACTGCCCTCACCCCCACCCCTAGACTGCCTACACTCCCGCTGGCTCACGGATTTCCCGAAATACGCAAACATTTCAGCCGAAAGAGTGCCGCGCCGGCGCGGGGTCCCCATACCCACCTAGCCTGTGGGAAGTACTAGGCACCACATCGGGGACCCTTCAAAATCGAATTATGGCCAGTCGCGCTCAAATATCACGACGATTTTGACTGAAACACTTGCCAGACCTCTACACGGAGGTCGATCACTACCTCATCCTTTTAACGTTTCTCGACTGTCCTCTTTTTGCCGTATCTCGTCCTTCCTAGATTTCCCATGGAACTTCAATGTATCGACTGTTTTTGTCAGTTCGCCTATACGTTCTACTGAAAAGCTGAGTTGGAATGAAATGGTGCCCCGGTAGCGTAACTGGTAGCGCACGTGCCCGGTAAGCAAGAGGGCGGGTTCGAGTCCCGTCTGGGGCGAAAGTTTTGTCCACAACCCAGCATTGTTGTGGAGTTTTCAATGTTATTGTTATCTTTTTGCATCTGTCTTCAATCCAGCCATTAAGCCCTCTTTACAATCTCTTCTTACCGATCAGCTGCTTATTGGGGCGCTAGCTGTAGTTTTGATCAGAAAAGACCTCTAGCATTCTTAACCAGGTCAAGCGTCGATTTTCGCAATTTCAGATGTCTACGCATCTCCCTCCCAAGAGCTCTCACCACGTATCCTTTCTTACAGTAACACTGACAGCTACACGGGTTACGCGGTGCACCGTACTCCCAGTATAACGTAGTATCACAGTTCTTCCGAGGAAGCAAGCAGGTTCCTTTCAGATGGCGAGAATAAAGGACTCGTTAACCCTACACTGCAAGCTGGGATATTTTGTTTCAAGTGCAACATTTCTTAAATATTTATGTAGATCTGAAATCTACATGGTTTACAGCGACTTAAAGAGACGGCTCGAAAAGTTGCTGAAGAACTCTTCTGTTATGAGGAAGTGGAAAATAGAAATTTCATGTGCGAGTGGAGACTAATACGTGTATAGTTCTTCCGTTTGAAGCTGAAATTCCATCAAGTGCTATCGTCTGCAGAGCTTCAAGAAAATTCAGAAATCACAGGACATTTGCTTTCCAAAAAAGTTACTGAAAGTTCATGGTCCTCTCATCTTGGAAGCCCGACATTTTCTCGTTGTTGTTGTATTTATTTGTGAATTTTCCTTTTGCCTCGAGGTTGTTAGGTGGTAATCTTTATTCTGGCCAACGCTCCGACTGTCTCATCGTTATCAAGGCCTAAAAATGGATCAAAGCTTGCGAATTGAGTACTACTCACCAAAACGCTCTCCGCTCCAGGTTCTGACGGTTCACCGAGGACGCTACGGAAAAACACCAAAAACTCTGGAAGTTGAAAGCTTTGAGCGATATTTATAGGTCTTGAAAACTAAAGAGACCTGGGCGACGTTGGCGAAATAAAGATTTCCACCTTACAACTCGAGGCACCTCAGACCTCAAAGCTCAGAGCTCACGAAAAAAAGTTAAAAAAAGAAAAGAACAGGTAACCATTGTTCGAAGACAATAAGCTCGAATTATTTTTGCAAAATCCCTCTTTGCAAAATTTTTGCTGCAGGACTAGGTGCCTTGGTCTGCTGAAAGGTCCATAGTAATGTACTCAAGCGTGTACAGTGAAGAACACATAGAGGTCGATAAATAGCGTCAGAGAGTGGACTAAAAAGGTGCACGAGTTGAAAAGTAAACTAGACAAACTGGTCAAAACTGGTTTTGGTTAACCGTTTCTTAAGCATGACCAGTCCTGTTGGAACTGTCTTACACACTCTCATTTACAAGAAGCTGAACGCAGGATGACCTAGAAACTCTGTGGGAGACTTCTCATAGAAGGAAAGTTTTCACGCACTGAAGGTTGAGTTTCGTGCTGAAGGTCATTTCCAGAGTGGATACAAAAAACACAGACACATTACACATTTCTTGAGGAACGGTGACGGCCACGCAACAAAAAATGCTCTACGGGCCCCATTACGGAGCCTCGTTCATCGCTTCCCTCCCTCGTTCATCGCTTCCCTCCGCCCAATGATCAGTCCCCTTTCTCAGTGGGCCAACAGGTGTGGTTCGCTAGAACAGGGAACGAGCTTTAGCGACGTAAGCAAACCAGCCCTTTTGGCGCTTCGGCTGGGACCGTATGCTGAATGTTGGGGAGGGGATGGAGTCCCCGACGGTGGACGGACCACTTCAACTCGGTCCTTAGAACCGCCACAATTTGGTGCTTACCTCAGAACTAAGCCTTAAAGAGAGGACGGGTCCGTCCCCTCTCCAAGGCTTAGTCCTGGGGTGAGCAAACCAGCCCTTCTGGCGGAGCTGCTGGACCAGCTGCACCACTTGCGTCAGTACTCTCCTATCGTACCAACCGAGTTGAAGTAAACCGTCGACCGTTGGGGACCCCATCCCCTCCCCAACATTCAGCATACGGTCCCAGCCGAAACGCCAAAAGGGCTGGTTTGCTTACCTCCTTTACCGCCCTTCGCGCGTTTTTTTTTCGTTGCGAGAGCTCAATGCCGCTACTGATCATGGTGGACAGAGATTCCCGAGGCGAAGAAGTTCCACGTAGTGAAGAGCGGAAAATCGTTCTCTGTAATAGCGAACCAAACCTCGAAGCGAACGAAGTGAGCCGTTCGAAGAAAGATCACTTGAACCACTTAAACTGAACTGATGAACTACTGAAATCCGCATTCCGAGGGCAAGCGATAAGCCTGCCGGTTCAGGCCACGAGGATTGTTGGCAATAGGATTCGTGATTCAGGGAAGTGGACAGTAAACGAAACCACTTGATAGGCAAGAATCAGGATTACATTGATGGGTTGATTCCACTCAAATGTGAAAGTAGGGATGGGAGGTGGACCGCCAGTGGAGAAAAAAGGAAAGAAAATCCTGAAATACACAGGAAATACGAGCATTTTGCTCATGCTGTGGAGAAGTTCAAAAGACAGGCAGGGAGATGAGAGATAATGTGAGCGCGGAGAGTGGTAGAGAAGTCCGAGAAGAGAGAGCATAGCAGATCAACGTGGCGACGCAGACAAGATATCGAACGGTGGGCGGACCATGTTAAGTTTGGTGGAGTCTGTTAGAAGTCCATGGCGCCTAGGGTCCTAGTGACGCGTTTCGATGTAGAAAGGTGGCGCTTTGCACTTGCGTACCCAGCACTTCTAGCCATGGTAAGGGCTTCTTAGGTGGGTCTGAGCCCGAACTTTGCCTTTATATGTTGAGGCAAAGTAGGGTGCGAAGTCGGATGACGACAAGGTACTCAATTTAGGTAAGATGATGCGGAGAAGCTCATACGACGCTTTTCCAAAAGATCACGCTCGGAGTGCCCGATAGACCTGGGATAATCTCAGAGGAATCCAATTACTGGTACAGAATTTTTGCCTGTACCGTCGCAGCTTCTCTGATCCACACCATTGCAACCACCTTGAGTTTAATTTGTTGAAGCGCGACGTGAGTAAATTAATTGCAGTCTAAAGTGGAAATAGATGTTTCACGTGTGGATGCCCGTAAGAGCTCCACGACAAAGCCAAACAGGCCCTTGGACAAGTGTATGGTCACAATTAAACCATTTTGGGAGGCTGTTTAATTTTTTTAATTAGTCCTTTCGCTTCCCTATGGTTGATCACGACGAGGAAGTCTAGGGCCGAATTCCAAAGGCACAAATTTCGCGATTAGACCATACAGACCATAGATGGTCAGGAAGTGCCACAATGGACACCTTAAAGGAGGATGACACGAAGAGGAAGAAGGGGAAACTTACCTAGTGGTGGAGAGAGGTGGAGGGTGCGGACCAACACGCATTTCTCAACGTAGGTTACGCCGCGGCGATCTGGCTTGACCTTCCCTTCAGCGCAATTTTCCCGGAACGCCCACCGACTATCTAATCACTCGCCGCAGGTCTATACGTGGTTACAGATTAGATAGCAGAGAGAACCTTAGTCTTAGCCTTTGAAGGAGGGCACAAGGATGAGAGTCGCATCAATGCGGAAATCAACGGGCAAGGAAGGGGTCCCATTTCTCGGGTTCGGGCCGTTTCAATGGTTTCTTCTTCATCCCTGCTCCACTGACCACCTCTACCCTTATTTCCAATGAGCTACCTTTTCATCGTAAAATCCGCCTTTAAGTAACCGTGCACGCTCACAAAACAGGTATAGCAGTGCTTTTATCATAGGAATTCTTGTGATTATCCCTTACAGACCTATTCACCTCCACTTTCCCGGGATTAGTCATAAAATAGAAATAAAATTGTCATTGAGTACTTCAGAAATGGGGAAAAGTGAACTACATGTGCGGTTCTCGTCTCTGATCCAAGATCAAGTCGCGCTCAGGCCGAGTAACCGGCTGAATCCATCCGAAGCCCCGTCTCATTGAAATTCGATGCCCACTAGACTGACCTTGGTTCGGTTCAATGACATGGAAAGTTGCAATTAAAAGTAAGGATCCCTGAAAAAACAAAATCATTCCCGCTACCACAAGGTCACTTCCTTTGTTGGAGAAGTACAGAGAAGGGCTCGTATTCAAAAGGCTCTTCAGAAAAGTTGTAAAAAGTCGACTGGAAACGTCCTATTCAATAAGCAAGCCACGAAGGAAGATTTGAGTACAGTATCTGCACGACCTCTACATTCTGCTCCTCGAACTCCTTGGCGAGTTCATCCAGTTCTCTACTAATTCCCCTCGCGTAACAGGGCAGCTCGAGGGGTTTCCATAAGGCTGGTGTCAGAGTCCGCGATCCGTCGCAGGTTTCGCTGATTTTCGCGATTTGCGCGATTTGCGCGAAATCGCAAAAATTGCAAGTGTGTGAACATTTGAAACACTGAATATGAAACAAGTGGAATCATGAGCAGTCGTCATTCAGCCATCACTATCAAGCAGAAGTGGCGGCAGGATTGGAGAACACCTTGCAGTATTGATCGGGCACTTGTGATTTCCGTGACCCGTCGCGTGAATCGCGAAAATCGCGAAATCGCGAAAATCAGCGAAACCTGCGACGGATCGCGGACTCTGACACCAGCCTAAGTCTTCCTGCTCTGCAGGAACTAGCGTTCAGCGGTTACACTTTCTGCACTCTATCTCAGTTCTTGGAAACAATAGGCAAATTTACCGAGGGCCACAAAATCCCAAGGTATGAATACCAATGGACTTAGAAACACACGTTGGATGACCAGGAGAAGCTCCGAATGGCTGCTTGATACTGTCATGGGGGGGCGAAGGATCTCTAGAAGTGCCACAACGGTCGATGTCTTCGATAGGACAGAGTCACGAAGTCCACTATTGGAACCTTTTGATGGCCGGGCGTAGGAGAAAGAAGAAATGGATCCGGTAGCGCTATTCCCAAGGGCTATCGTCAAAACGCAACCAACGGATCCGAACACCTTCGCCGATGACGCAGCAAGCGTTTCCATTCTCCGTAGCCATTCGCAGGTTCATCGATAGAGCTCTTAAAGGTTTTATTATAGCGTGAGTAAATCGAGGGACATCTTTACAAGGGTCATTAAGTGTGTAATCGACATTAGCTTCTAGAGCCGGCACCATTTCGTGCCATTTTATGGCTTAGATGAGTTTCGATGTGACTTTACACAACGAATTTAGGAGATCATGGCCGTCAGCTTGGCTCAGTCCTCGAATAACGCCTCTTCGAGAGTGACGATTGTATGTTCTCAGCAAAAGCATTGTGGAACTAGAAAGATACTTCAGAAGGAAGTCGAGAGTTCGCTATAATTTTCAAGGGGATTCGATAGCTTATGAAGTGTGCCCAGGCTTCTAACTTCTCGTATTTACACATTATACACTACCGTTTCTTGATGCAGCCACGTCCGAGAAAGCCAGCAAGCTCTAACTCCCCTATATTCTCAGAAGTTGGGCGAGGTGAAGGAGAAGGTGATGATATGCGTCTATCGATTAGCATTTTTCAGAGTCAACCGTCTGATCGAACTATTCCAACGAGTGGGTCGCATTTTGCTTATGCAGTGGGGATGGGGTCGCAAACTCGTGGGCCCGCGGCGGAAATCGTGGTTATATCATTACTGGTAGATAGGGGGATACGCTGGAAGAGAAGATAAATTTGCAAAAAGAGCATAGGTTTCACAAGAATGCTGGGTTGTGAACAAAACTCCAAACAAAACTTTTATTTTATTTAAATATTTATTTCTGTGGACGCGAGTGACGCATCGTGTAGGCTTCCAGTTTGCATCACCTTACGACAAGGATGGGGATGGTTAGCTTCCACACGTTACATCAAGAAGAGATGGAAACTTCAAATGGGTGTGCGTCATATGGCGCGACCCCATTGGCATTGGAGCGCACAGGCCATAAGCGCCACATCCTGCTGTGGCCCGACAACTCGTCCGCGCAACACGTTCCGTTCCATTGTCTTGCCTTGGCATCAGGCTAGCAGAAGCTATCCGCTCTTTGTTAAAAACCCTGAGACTCGACGAGGTTTGGAGACCCACAATTACAAATATCATTAATTCAGACGAGATCGATGGTGAGATTGTTAATAAAGGCCTATCGCTATCCTTTCCCTTCCCTCCTTCTCCTTTTTTTTTTAGAGTTGAGTATTCGGAGGCTTCGCGGTGCTAACTTAGTTGGGTGGGGCGCGCGCGGCGCGGCAGTCTGCTCGCCTGGCATGTTCGGAAATGTGGGCCAGGGGGAGTGTAGCCAGTCTAGGGGGGGGGGGGGGGGGGGGGCAGTCACTTGACATGCGTGAAAAGCTGGAATGTTCGAGTTTACACTGTCTCGCTCGAGAGAGCCCAGGTGAGCAAAGCGCCGCGCCGCCGCGTGGCCCCCCCCAACTAAGTTAGCACCCTCAAATTCAATTGTTTAAAACTTAACACAAGTGGCTTTGCGTGATTCCAAAGCAGAAATTGTTGGCGGTAAGATCTTCAAATTACGATTCAATCGTTAGCCACAGAGATTGCTTCTGAATGGATTGGGGGTAACCGGGTTTTGAATGTAGAACAAGGAAGTGTAAGAAGAGAATAGGCCTACTAGAAATGAAAATAAGTAGAGCCTCCAGGGAAGTTAGTTTTGGATAGAAGCCTCTTCGCCGTTATTTTGGTGTCAGTTATAACGACGACCTCATGGTTCTGAGAAAGAGAAATGAGGCGTTTCGCCACCCGCAAAACAGCCTTCTTGGAGAAAGCTATGACTGCAAAATCGGTCGAATAACTCAAAGTTAGTGATCAAAAACTAGGATCAAAAGATTTCCCGAAAGCGAACTCTGAGAAGAGCATAAAGCGACTGTTGCGAGCACATGTGCCCTGCACTACTTCTTGCGTTTTTCTAAAGTTTCCCACAAATCGAAAAACGAGATATAACGAGATATTAAAAGCTTTCTAGCTGCACTCCTAAAGAATGGTCAATGGAAGCCCGAAAACTCGCGTTCTCAAAAAAGTTGGGCAGCAAAACCCTCCAAAAGTGCGAACGTGTGATCTTTTCTGAAAAAAAATTTAGTCTCGAGAAACATTTAGGTCTTGCTCGAAGCGTGAAACTTGCTGCCCCACTGCCAGTCAAAAGTTAGCCACAGAAAGTAAAAATAAGGAAGTTCTGGCCACTAAAAAACCCAAAAAAAGTGCGAACCGGGGGAATTTTCAAGAGAAGCGAATTGTGACAAAGCATTTGATAGCCTTTGAATAGAGAAATATTAAAGTCTTTGAATCCTGGCCACAGGTCCCCTAAAAGTCGCATTTGAAAAAGGAAATCAAATAATGAAGGCAGCTTTTTAGATTTTGGGTTTCCACTCGTACCGAAGCTTTTTCCGGCATGTGAAGTAATCCCACAAGGAAAGGTCTCCCAAGGTCGCCATGCAATGCAAGAAGAGATGTATACCACTAGGATGTGCCTTTGAACACTGATCTCAAATCTACCTTCCCAAATCTGCTAAACGATTCTCTGAATGGAGTTATGAAGCAAAACAGCGCAACGGCAGTGGTCGGGATTTGCAGTCAAAACGTCGTAGGATCGGCCCCTGATCGCGTTTACTGTCTTGCGTTCTTCAGAGATTAGGCTAAACAGGCTATTAAAAGCTTTTTAGCTGTACTCCTGAAGAAGGCAAAAAAGTATATACGATCAGGATCAGTGCAGCTTAAAAGCTATTAATATCCTGATTAGTCTAATCCCTGAGGAACGCAAGACAGTAAACGCGATCAGGGGCCGATCCTACGACGTTTTGACAAATCCGACCACTCCGTTGCGCTGTTTTGCTTCATAATTCCATTCAGAGAATCGTTTAGCAGATTTGGAAGGTGGATTTGGAGATTCAGCGTTGAAAGGCACATCTTCAGCTAAACGGGGTGGCCAAAAAAAGAGGCACTTTGCTCATGGCGCACACATCGAACTTTTCGTCGCACAGGCAGACGATGTTAGTGAAAGTTTTGCGGCGGAGTATTCCTTAGATGTTCCCCCGTAAACAGAAGCAGGCCCTCCATCACCGGCCGCCGTCTTCAGATATATGACGTCATCTGCCGCCACCGTCGAGCTCAACGAGGCTTACCGTAATCGCTCCGGCCCTGAAGCTGCTACATAATTTCTTCAATGGATTGACTGTTGAATAGCTTCCCAGAGACATTAGCTGTGACTATGCAAAACCGCTTTTGACCAGCGTTTCAGGGACGTCGTAATGGTATGGTACCTCGACGACCTCGTTGAGCTCGTACCGTGAACCATGTTTCCGTGGGAAAATCTTCTGATGTCGTCGGTGTAGAAGGCTGTCATGTAACTTTAGATAGATTAGAATGTGCTCTTTAATACTGAGTTGGGAGGCAGTCGATTTGATTTAGCAAAGTGTGATTAATGCTGTCTGAAATGTGAAGTCAAGTGTCTTTTTTGGCCACCCCTGCCTACCATCACTTCTTGAATGGTCATGGCCGACCTGAGAACCTTTCCTTGTTAGTAGTTTTCTCTAAGCAAACTTCATACATATTCCAAATAGTGTATCTAAGGAAGCTATGTCCCTTTGACATTCTTTTTCCTACCGCGCCCCATCTCTCACGCCTACTGAACGGCGCGTTCATAGGCTAGACCGCGACCAATCGACTGTCTGAGGACTCTTTAAAAATTCATAGTCTAATCTGTGGCAAACTACTACTTTCAACATACAGGGGTCACAGCGGGACCCCTAGGAAGAGGAGTCACAAGAATCTCAAAAAAGTGTGAACGCGACGGTTGACGTTGGTAGGTATCCCATCAGGGCAGCCGTATTGCTAGGGGGGGGGGGCAGAAAAAAAAAGTCACTCTGACTCACATTCAAAACAGAAATAATTAAACTTTGCCGGAACCAAACCAAATGAGCTCAATTGCATATTGAAAAGCACATTCTATTCTATCAGAAAAATCACATAGGGGCTTTCTACACCGACGACATCAGAAGATTTTCCCACGGAAACATGGTTCGCGGTACGAGCTCAACGAGGTCGTCGAGAAACCATAGACGATTACGACGTCTCTGGAACGCTGGTCAAAAGCCATTTTGCGTATTCAGAGCTAGTGTCCTAAGAAGTCATTCACCAGTTATCCGATTGAAGAATTATGTAGCAGCTTCAGAATGGAGCGATTATGGTAGGCCTCCTTGAGCTCGACGGTGATGACAGATGACGTCATATTCTGGAGACGGTGAAAGCAGCGAAGTGGGCCTGATTCTGCTTATGGGGGACATCTAAGGAATAATTTCGCCGTATAACTCCCAATAACAGCGGCATCCTTTGCGACGAAAGTTGATATGCGCAAAGTGACTCTTTTTTCTGTCCCCCCCTGTATTTATATTGCTCACTATCTTGAACCCAATTGTTTCGCGTCTAGTGGCCCTTTCCCAGCCCTTTCCCAGAGAGTTTTACGAGGCTCTTTATAAAAAGGCTCATGAGAGCTCCGACGTTCGGTGAACTTCTTGACATCAGATCCTGACGTTACGCTCGCATTCCAGTCAAGGAACACACTGTTTAAAAGTGGTGAGACTTCCTTTAAACGTTGGGTCCCGCCACTTTCAAACAGTGTTGAGTCGCTGGTACACAGTTCGATTCGCTGGTGCAACGCTCGTATCCAGCGATTCGCTAGCGAATCGCTGGATTCGCAAAGTCTGACATCGGCCTGAGAGTTTATCACTTCTCGTTTTCTCTGCCCACTCCGTACGGTGAGAGAATGCGTGGACGAAACCGACAACTGTATCGAGCGTCATCGCTGGAGAAAGTGAAGTAAGGCGCACGGAGCTCCAACGATATTGAACAGAGCAGCTGTTTATTCTTCAACTTTGGCTACCCTCCCTTTGGTGCATGCCCTAGCGACTATCATCTTATATTTCTTCTCTCTCACCCATCTCTTCACGTTTTTCCCAAGTCTCCTGGGACTTTTTGAAACGTGTCGTGAGTTTTGAATTCCAGCAGGCAGAAAAGACTGCCATGATTCTGATCAGAACATTATTCACTCCTACAAGCGAAGTTTCAGAGAAAATTGAAGACGCTACTGCGGATAGACTAGCTCGCTTCATATACTGGCGCTGCATTTCCTGCCCTTTTCCTCGATCTGCAACGTGAGCTCTCCAAGTAACCCCCAAATGAACTTTTCGAGGATATAGGGGATGTGTGTGGAAATGCAATGAGATTTACGAATTTGCTGCAATTTCAAAAAGTGAGAAGTTCGTACCGAAACAATTCTCGAAAGGAGGTCGTTAATTTTTTGAGTAGCGCTCAAGCTGACGGCCGCCTTTATAAAAACAGCATCTGGGCAGGTCACCGATCGCTTTTGGTCAGCTGGGCTCGTTAACGTTATAATAGATTAGGAGAGGAACACCATGTAAGAACGAGGAACGAAAAGGACACGAACCTTTTTGCTCGCACGTATGACGACCTCGAAATCGGTCAGAAACCACAAAACGATGTTCAGGAAAATACAACTCAGAGAGGCGGAGTGAGTTCACGCAAAGAGGACAGAACAGTTGACAAGCCGCACTGCATCCAATAAGAATACTGCCGAAATTTGATTCTTAAGCATCGGATTGGAATCGAATGGATGACGCTTTCTTTCTTTATCTTGCAGGAAAAAAATGAAGATGGGACTGATGCGCTACAGGTGTTTTGTTTGCTTTTCGCTTAAGATGAATACCGTAGTTGAGGGAGAACATTCACGTTTTACAAACCTGTGCTCTATAGCCCTTTTTAGTCCCGTATCCTGTAAGATTTTCGAAGTAGGCTTCATCTAATAAACAACTGGCTCAAATCTCGCGAAATGCGACCGCATAACGTAACCTTCCACTCAATAATTTACACTTTTTCAAAGTGAAGGAGCTATTTTCTCTTGGATGACCTAAAGGATAAAAAAGGATAAAGCATTTGCCGTTGATCAATCCCTTTTGGGATGCGGCACGCATTCTACTTCCATTTGTACATTCGTAGTGGCGTTTGAATGCGATGTGGCCTATACAATGACTTGCGGGGGCCAGCCGATGTACAAGTCAGTGTTTTTATCCTCCCAGACAGTCTGGTATCAATTTTATTGAAGGTTAAAGTGAAATCATTGAAGAACTTTCAGCGGAGATGGTGCGGTATTTGTTGAACACCAAAAGCCAGATCCCGACCCCGGAGGGATAGAAGGTCGGCCCGGGCGACCCACCACCCAGGATTTGATTCCCAGACCGCTCGCGTGGTAAGCATGCCACTTGCCACTACATCACTTCCGCCCTTTTGATGACCTAACGATAAAAAATTCGTAACAATTAGTCAATTTTATCAAGGTAAAATGAAATTCTTTGAAGGAATTTCAGGTGGCTGTCTTATCATTTTTACACCTAAAAAAGCGATCTCATCTGAATGAAATGAGCTATATTTTTTGGCTTCTTCAACCTAAAATATAGTAGTAATGTTTAAATTTGCGATCACGTTAGGACCACATTTATCTATTCAAACAAATTTTACAGGAACTTCCTGAATTAACCCTTTGGCAGCAATGGTACCCACAGGTGGGTGCCATTCTTTCCGCCGTGGGGGACAGTGGCCCCCATGGTTTCTGACCATCTTTCCGCACTTTGACATCTTTCGCATGAGTTTACGCTCCTAACTTAATTGAGTAACAGAGGCAAGCTCACATGAGCTAGTGACGGTATAAGAAAGAGTATCAATGCTTAAAATCAAAATTCATGGTAGGCAACAGCTTCAAGGACAAATTTGACCAATGTTGAGCGATAGGTCGGCGCGCCAAAAAGAGGCGTGGTCCCACGAGCCCATTACAAACGGATCCGCATTGTCGTCAAAGGGTTAAGAGGTATTTATTTACATTATTGAACGGTTGTATCATTATTGAACGCAGTGTCATATTGACAAGAGAACAAAGCTTCTTACCGATTTTTGCATGTGCCGGTCCACTTCAATTTGAAATCGTGGCCTTTTAATGAGATGTGATCCATGCAACAAACTGAAGAGGTCGATTGATGAACTCGATGAAATCAGCGGATGAAGTTAAAGTTCATAGTAAAGTTTATATTAAGTATATGTGTTTCACACTAATTATGAAGGGGCGAAATACAGGAGTAGACTAGTTTCTGCTTTGCATTTTTGTTATCCTGAACAAGCCTCGTACCTACAGTCCAGCTCTAGGAATAAGAAAGACTTTAGGATTGATACGAGCAGAATTCGATCTCTGAGAATGATCCCTGCATAATCAGTGTCTGTCGTCACTCGTCACCAACTCTGTTCCCAAGTAAACTATTGATCCAATTTTAGTATATGTTCAGGAATGAACTAAAATGTACTAATTGCCGAACACTTCTTAATACAACTGCCTATGCGACGAACATGGAAATGAAAACTGAACACTAGGAACGACTAAACATCGAACAAATGGGAACAGATAAGCCTTAAAGGAAATTTTCCACGGTAAAATTCCGCTTCTGTTCTCGCAGAAAAGTTTAGATCCCGACCCCCCCATAGCCTCATGAGAGATTGCCAAAACAACCATAAGCGCTGGTTTTGATAATAATTATTTTTTTGGGTAAACATACACTGCGTCTCTCTAATGATACAGCCACCTACAAATTGTTCAAAATCTTCATTCCATAAAGCTTCTGGAAAACTGTTCAAGAAGAAAAATGTGTCAAATTTGATCGCAAATTCGAAAATCAACACAAAATTTCAGGTTGGAAATGCAAAATTTTTCTTTGCTAATTTTTCACGAAGAACGCTTTTCCTACGTCTCCAAATGATACAGCCACCCCGTGTTTTTTCGTTGTATTTCATTTTTGCTTGATGAAACTTGCTGGGTAGTCATCAATTTTTCTTTTCTAGGTTATCACGGAAAGGAAAGCAGTTGTTGAGGGGCAAATGTCCGCCAAAAAAAACTAAGACCTGTGATTCACATGCGCGAACGTTATCGTTCCGAGGCTGCAAAATGGTAAACAATTTCCCTTGCATGCCGTAGGAAATAAAGATGAAAAGGGCTCGAAAGCTTCCTCTTTGCTTTTTGATCAAGATTAATGCGGATTATGAAAATAAACATCCAATTTCATCAAGCCGTGCTCGGAATTCAGAGTCTTCTTTCGAAGTTTAATGATTTACTGGATAGTGCTTGGTGAGAGTGAAGAGCTTCCAAGTTGACTCTCAAGCGGAAAGTAAAAATAGCAGTGTTTCCGAAAAGAAACTGTAACAAAAACCGGGACATCTTTTGCGAGGAAAGAGTAGCCAAGCCAAAGTTGGCTTGGCTGGCTGTATCATTAGGAGACGCACTGTAGTTTGGAGGTAAGTTGTATCTCGAATTCCACGCTGTGAACTTTACAACTGAGCGGCGAGAATTCCGCCTGCAAACGTGTCGAAGGCATTGAACGTGAACAAAATTTATGTTTGACCTCCCATAGACTTGTCGTGAGTCACACCTGCCATGCGCACTTGGCCACAAAAGCACTTCCGGTTCCGCCCACGGGCCAGATCCTGGTCCTAACAGGCCGGCCTTCTTTCCAGGGCTGTTTCTCTTGGGGTTTCATCATTTTCGCTCTGAACTTTGCACATGGTCCTTCAATGACCATGCCCAACACTCTGTACACAAGAAAAGAATTAGCAGGCTCTCCGTAGAGGTTCCTTTAAGCTCATCCAGATGCTTTCATCTGAGAATCGGAAGGAAGCTGAAGGTTGTCTTTAAGTCCCAATAAGAATTATGTGAGGCCACAGAGGAATCGATTTATTACACCTTACTTGCTTTGCTTGGAAAGGGTCTCAAACGTGTATAAAATGCAAGTGGACAAAGCCACTCCTTCTACTGTGGCGATACGGCTGATGAGGACGGAGTATCAATACTACTTCACCTTAATCCTAAAGGCACATTCTACATTAGCAGCATTTAGCTGATGGAGCTCAAGTTTGATACCGTAGGTGCAATAGAACCAAAAACAGGTAGCATGACGCGTAGAGGAATTTTCCACGGCACTTAAAGGAATCTTCCGCGGAAAAAGCTCCGCCTCCATTACCACAGAAAAACGATACCCCTTAGGCCCCTAGCCTCATGAGCATAGCAAAAAGAACGGAACATAAGCGTTAGTTTCGATAATACTAATCCTACACACAAGACAAAATGATCACTCTTTCCGTGGAAGATTCCTTTAAGGTATCGTTTTCTGTGGTAATGAGGGCGGAGCTTTTTCCGTGGAAGGATTCCTTTAAAATGATAGGAAGTGCTTTTACTTATGACTGTAATGGACACCGGCAGATATGAATCAATTCGATGGCGTGAGGCATAAAATTGAGAAACGACGATCTCGGCCGGTTTTCGGGAGTTCGGCATCGTGAACGGACAGTGAGGGAGGTTATGGCGATGCAAGTTTTTCACCGACTTCCAGGGGAGCCACCGAAGTGTTGCGCCTCATAATCGAATAGGTTTCAGTTACAACAATTCCGATGAAGGGAACGACTGGTCGTCATTCTCAGGTAATACATACTTATTAGGTGGTGAGGAAAGTTCTTGCTGATTTTGATAGTTCTATTTCAATGAATTGCTCTAAGATTTTATGGGAACTGATACGATTAGCATACTGTTGGAAAGCGGGTTCTATGCTCTATATAATTTGCTCTAGAACGACTACTAGCACTTTTCAAAAGCTTTGAATACTACATGATCAAAGAGCACTCGGCACATTTTTATTGTATTACCTCGAACTGTAGAACAAGTAAAGTAACAAAATCACCTTTTAACAGGATCAACAGGAAAGATGAAATGCCTAGGCCATAACCAGTGAACTCGCACCTTTCGCTGACCTTTGTGGGCTTCGAGCGCCATCGGCTCCATGCCGATGGGCCAGGTCATCTGGAGCCACCCACAGCGAGTCAGTCTAGCGGTGGTCTCAGCAAAATCCTACCGTGCGTTCTAAGGTGAGTTGACTGGTGTTGTGTTTTATGGCACCCCCTGGAGGCTACGGGTCTATGGGGACTATTTCGAAGTTTGAAATGATGTCTGCGGTAGGTCGCACTGATCTTTGACTTTCCAGGCTCTGACGAAGGCGACCAAGCCGAAACGTTAGCCGAATAAAGTTGTTGTACCATCTTGGCTTGTGGCTCCAGAAGCATC
>MU898475.1:0-14437 GCA_036418205.1 Ostertagia ostertagi | reverse complement strand
TGCTTCTACGAATCTTTCATATGAATGTTTACGACAGTGAAAGGAATACTAGGAAAGAATTGAAATGAAAGTTTTGTGCGTTCAGAAAATCTTTGCTAAATCAAGGGATATTTGACCACTCTGGCTGCCATGTGGTTTATAGTTATGCTAATGTATTATCTATAGAATGAATACAAAAAACTCGAGAAGAAGGAGCGCAAGCACAATAAAAATGAATGACATAGTTCTGACGCGCATGCGCGTCAGAATGTCCGATGCGGTGCAAAATTTCTGACGCGCATGCGCGTCAGCCTGTCGTCAACGTGTTAAAATGTTGGTCGACAATCCTGCATAAAAGGATAAAGGATAAAGCATTTGCCGTTGATCAATCCCTTTTTGGGATGCGGCACGCATTCTACTTCCATTTGTACATTCGTAGTGGCGTTTGAATGCGATGTGGCCTATACAATGACTTGCGGGGGCCAGCAAGTCAGTGTTTTTATCCTCCCAGACAAGTCTGGTACCAATTAACCGACCCCGGAGGGATGGAAGGCTTGGTTGGACTCACGACCCAGGATTTGATCCCGGACCGCTCGCGTGGTAAGCGTGCCACTTGCCACTACACCACTTCCGCCCAAGGTAATGCATATTCAGATACAGTGGATCTGATAAACACCACTACTCTATTAATCTTTACCGCAATGGTTTCTGTGACTTAGTTTTTATGGGAAAGTTGAGGAATCTATCGTGAAATCAGAGGGTAATAGTTTTTATTTCGTTCTTGAGTGTTCACCTTTCTCATTTTCTCCTGAGATGAATTAGCTGTTGCCAAAAATGAAGTCAATTCCTCAGAGGTCATCAGCTGGAAGAAGGCTGTGCGCATGAAGAAGTCTATGAATGATACCAACTCCACTATGTCTTTCTCATCCTGAAGATCAAAAAACACATTAAAATCACATTCACAGTTATTGCGGAAGATTCTGTTTTGCTCAGAAAACAATTATTAGTTATTGCATGTATATGTATTCTTCATGACAGAGAAGAAAAAAGGTTAGTGTAGTATGACTTTTGGAAGCACAATCCGTTCACGGGTATTGTACTTCGCTTTCCGGTAACTCCCATGCGCCGAAAACTCGTTTCTCGTGAATGGAAGACAACCGCGGGGCATGATGATACGCTTCAAGTCCCTTCTATACTCAGTAGTTTGCAGTTGTTGCTTTCTTTTCCGCGTCACGAATATAAGAGGGGGTGAGGGTTAGCATATGTCAATAAAATATCTGCATGCATAGCAACTCAGCAGAGTAGCGATAAATTTAGTAGCATTTTGAATATAGAGGATAGTTCATGTGAAAGGATTACCCTGGATTTCACATGCTCGTGTTCAAAAATGTCAAATTACAGGTCATGGCAAGCACTTTAGGGCAACAGTGCCAGATCGAATTTTTGAGGTCACAGCGGTTGATAATGAAGTTGTGGATGCCAAATTGACTAAAAATGAAAAAAGAAGCAAAGAAAACCGTCGACGAAGCCCAAAACAAAATTTCCCTTCGAAATAAGGAAGGGGCGGGGCCGGACGAGTTGTACGAACCTGCTCCACGGCTCAACTAACCCGCGCGTATTTGAATTAGCCGCTACGCCGTAATCCACGGTGTGTCATGGGGTACGTAACTCGTCCAAATGCTAAGATTAGTCGCCAAATACTGACTTTGTAAGATGCTAGCGCTACTGTCGCGTAATTTGGACCGCGACAGTGGCACATCTGTGGCTGCTCTTTGCAACCCACTATACAGATCCTTCGACATGACTTCTGCTGGAGGTGTTGCTTTAACTCTTCAAAATTTTGTGCAAATATCTTAGGGCACAGAACTTGAGCTCTCCAGTACAGAGCAGGGTGAATAACGGTTGAGGAATTAATTCCTCGACCATGGCTCTCTACCATGTGAGTAGTGCCGAGAGTGAACATCCGCGCGGAGAGCACAGACGGCACGCGGCATGGCGAGTGTGAATGTCCGCGCGGGAGAGGCGTATAACTTATAGTTCGAATCCGCGTAAGAGTCGTTGAGGAACGATATTCCAGCTCATCTACATCCTCAGGCGATATCACCCTTACAGAATACGCTCTCCATGTCGCACAACTTTGCATAGAGTACGGCGCTTCCTCAGGAAATGCTGAGCGCTGCGACACCATTCGGATGACACGACGCACTGCTCTTTGCGCTGCGATTTGCCGCGCGTCTTACCCGCAATTCACGGCGATTACCGAAAAACTGCGAACGGGTGTTGGATGGGCAATTCCAATGAGAAACAATAAAGAGATTCCTACTAGAGCGATTTCCATGCTCAAATTTTAGAAGCCTTCTTGAAGCCGGTATGACCTCTAGAGTGGATTTGGCCAGTTTCTCTATCATATACTCGTAAAATCGCATAACATATCGCTTTGCTCATCGGAAGGTGTTTTCATACTCTGCGTATGGCTACGTACGTAAAAGCATTTGCCTCAATCCTGAATGAGCAGTGGTGACACTCGCAGGGATCACCTTCTACCAAGAGGTAAAATATGCGGAAACCTCTCTTTGGAATGGTTCTTAACAAGAACTGAAGACATAGATAAATAGGGTACCGACAAGAGGCGTCGCGGCGGTCAATAAAGGTAGCGTCCAGCAACGAGTCTGCGCATCTGCAGCGTTTTCTCGCAAGTTTAAACTTGCAACGTCCATTCGGCCTGTATCACACATCAGCACAATTCAGCGCTTGATTTGGCCACTGACTCTGACTTCTTTTTCCACGCCGCAACAGGCCTCCTGTTGGGTACCCGAATGAATACGGTGTCTTCTACAGAAAACGTGCCAGCGATGACAGGACTAAAGCGCGAAGGTCTTCTGCTGGTCCACGTCATAATTCCAGTCTTACACAACCAAATACATACTCAACAAACCGTCGTTACTAGGTGTCGCCTTCGCCCACCACCCATTAAAAAATTCTCCAAGTTTATTATGTTCATTCCTTCTTTGACTCGTCGAAAATAGTATGTTTGTCCACGAGTGGTCACATCAACATTCATAAGATGTAGCATTTCTTCCGTAACTCTGCAATGGAAACAAGCAGATAAAACTACGTAAAAAACAGCAGAGATATTCAAAGACATGAGGATAGCTGACGCGTCGCGGGCACTCGTACCATCTGCGAAAATATGTAGATTCAACGCCGTCTTCTAGCAAGACAGGCACTCTTCGAGAAAACTGAACTGTGGCGTTTTGCCCTTGACATGGAAAGAGCAGCCTTCAAAGTAAGTGTGAGCTAGATGCTCTTTTTTGATTCTGTCTGGATTCGAGTAAGGGATAAAAGAAGAAGAAAAAAAAATAAGGAGTTCAGGCAGACAGTTACGAGTTCTGTAATTGTTCCACCTATATTAGAACAGTTAAACGTGAGTGTACACATTATTCCGGTTTAGATTGACGGATCGTAAACGACGAAAGGCATCTATTTGGGAAATCAATTCGAGATGGTCCAGTTAAAGCTAAAAAAGAAGAAAAAACCGAGAAAAATGGCAAGAATCCGATAAGGGATTTCTTCTTTGTCCACTGATTTGAGCACTGCCTCTCCCATCGGTGCTGCCCTCTTCAACGTTAACGCTCTCTCTGCTGAATGGTCAGACACGAGATGATGCGATGGGGGGGGGGGGCGTATCGGGCAATAGCGCGCCATTAGGGCGGCAGGAAAGGCCATCTAGGTCGCCGGAACATATCCTTCGATGCAGATTGCGTGTTGGTCCGCCTGTCTCTCCACTAGGTAGTTTCCCTTCTCAATCTTCATCCTCATCGTGGATCCTATACTCGATATCCGAAAGTTGGGGTAGGCGTGTCACCGGAAGTGACGTGCACTTGATAGAAGCTATGTGGATAAGCTGCTTCCAACATACATCGCTGGATATCAGCAAAGCATGCTGGCAACAGCTTATCCCGCAACTTCTATCAAGTGCACGTCACTTCCGGTGACACGCCTACCCCAACTTTCGGATATCGACTGTACTTTAAAGAGGGTGTTAAAATTTCTAGCGCGACGGGCCACCGGTTAACTGCGATTGAGAACTTGAATTTCACATGCAATGATGACAGGTCGCATAAAAATTCGCCTCGGCCTGACGTTGCTGTTAGAGCAAAATTGGGCTCAGGACTACTATTACCAGGAAGTCTCCGTCAGTAACCCTTACAAATAGACTTTGATTAAAAAACTGGTGAAAAAGGTGTGACACCACAGTGGGGCTGCTTGGTGTCACACCTCTTACACCAATTTTTAAGTCAAAGTCTTTTTGTAAGGGTTACTGACGGTCCTAATCATGAATATGGTACTAATTATTCATGCTAACTCCATTTTGCGCGAATTTTGGAACGTCAACTCGAAATGCAAAAATTTGTCACCACGAGGAATCGAACTAGGGACCCCCTTTTCTGGTATTCAGAGGGCCGTTCAGGAAAAATGAACATGGTTCTGTGGTTCCCGCATCTGCCCCTATATCATGCAAAAGACCGTTTTCAAAACAACGCCTTGAACTGCCCAAGACCTTTAACTCGTGAGAGGTCATGGCAGGTGCGGGCGCTATACCGACATATATACCATTTCCACTCCAAAGTGGACCTTATTCAATTGACTCAGGACTTTTTTCATTTCGACCCGGCTTTTTTTCAATGACCTGTGGACATTTTTCATTTCGACCCGGCTTTTTTTCACTGGACCGTGGACATTTTTCATTTCGACCCGGCTTTTTTTCACTGGACCGTGGACATTTTTCATTTCGACCCGGCTTTTTTCACTGGACCGTGGACATTTTTCATTTCGACCCGGCTTTTTTTCATTCATTTAGGACACTTTTCAAAACATTGGTGAGATTTTTCAGATCAAACTGGACACATTTTCTAGAATGTCAAATAACATTTTTCGCTGAAATTTGACTGAAAATTGACGGATGTGCTGAGATGTTCAAATCCTGGAACAAAAACTGAAAATCTCTCATTGGAACTCTAATCTGCCCCATACACGTTTGTTTCAGCGATCCTCTTTTCTTCATCGAACCTTCTCTAGGATCGTCCCGAGTATTTGAATCCCTTCCCTTATGCGACCTTGTTCTTGCAATGTTTCTGTCTCAAGGGATCAATACGCATACAATGGTGAACGAAAGCGCCAAATGTGATCAGGGATGGCTGACTAGGGAAGGATGAAGGGTCGAAGTGGCCATATGAAATGAGACAAGTATCATGGTATGTGGTTTCGGACGCTGATCTCGAATCTTCTTCCCAAATCTGCCAAACGATTCGCTGAACGGAGTTACGGAGGTTTTTTGTTCCCTCACACAGTTTAACACAGTGAGAAATGAGGCCTCAGCAGCAGCGGCTTGTGAAGGAAGCAGTGAGCCTTTCTCATCGAGTGCTGGTGGCCTAGTGGTTAAGGTGGTGGGCTTGGGATTTCGGGGTCAGTGGTTCGGATCCGGCCCTTGTTTTCCATTTTGCATTTTTGTGACTGACTGTTTGGCAGTAGTGAAACATGATTCCTTCATCATTGGTCAGCCCTACTTGCTTTTGGAATGAGTTCTGAGGTCGATAACTTCGAAATTTTTCCTAACTTGCATGCCACTACATAAGGTTAAGGCGCGCCAGTATACGGAGCGCACGCTTCAGCCGTTTTTGAGTGAACGAATGTGAGATCTGTGTTCAAGCAGTCCAATAACTCCTGGGGCCGATTTCTAGAAAAATTCGAGATTTTGAATTAATCTCAAAAAAGTGGGCGAGTCACTCATCGATGCTACATATCCATAGCCGGTAGTTCCAGGGTTGACCTATTTTGGACGACGGCGACCCTTTAAATTTGAAAATAAAATGTGGTGTTGAAATCATGCAAGGAAACCAGACACTGCTTTACACTCTTCAGAAACCAAAAAAAACGTATATCGTTTCAAGGCTATGTAGGCTTCGATGATAGGCTGATGGATGAATGGATAGATACCCACCCAGCCTATTTCGAAATTTGGTCGAAATCTCAAATTTGGCTACAAACTTGTCCTAGGGGTATTTTAATCTCCGGAACACGAATATCACACTTGTTTGCTGCAAAAACGTCTGCCAAGAGTTCTGTGGGCTCCATGTGCAGTCTTAGTGAGTACCGCAGAAACTGATTAGAAACTCTTCGCAAAGTCTTTGCACGGGTAACTACAGGCAAGCATTGATCGAGTAAGGTAGCTGGGAGCCTTTTCATCATTTTGCAGCGAAGGCAAAAAAGAGAACCCGCCAGGGAATCGATCCTACGACGTCTCGCACGTGAACCCGGACTACTACCGCTGCACTACTTTCCTTCATAACTCCATTCGGAAAATCGTTTGGCAGATTTGGAAAGCAGATTCGAGATCAGCGTCCAAAAACGCATCCACCGGTGTAGGTCTCTTTACATATGGCCACTTCGACCAATCATCCCATTCCTGGTAGCGGAGTCATTTCAGGAAAGTGTAGGAACGGTGACGGAGCAGGATTGTGCGAGTTACGTCCTCCACATGATGGTAAATTTGACGACCGCGGCAGCTGGACAGCCCTTCGTTAATTGAACTTGTTGGTTTTGTTCCCCTTGTGTTCGGTTGTAGAGAAATGACCATTTGTTTCACTCGAAAATGTAGTATTTTCTTGACCAAGAAGGTTTCCCGGATATTATTGTTTTTTTTGCGAATTGTTGTTTTGATGTTGAAAAGAATTACCGACCGAAAATGAAGGTGGTTACGCTTCATTTGAGCGGTGTCTGGCTTGAAATGAAAAAAATCCATCTTGAAATGAAGAATGTCTACGGTCATTTGAAAAAGATTCAAGTTGAATTGAAAACTGTCCACGGTTCATTGAAAAAAAGCCGGGTCGAAATGAAAAACGTCCTGAGCTATTTGAAAAATCTCCGGGTCGAATTGAAAAATGTCCACGATTTTTTGCAAAACAGCAACTTTGATTTGAACGATGTCCATTTTCAAGTGGAAATGGTATATTCACTATGTACCTTAACCTTGAAATATTTTTCTTTTCATGCCTTACAAAATGCATGAATTGCGTGAAGTAGTGTCACTAACCTATGTAAAAAATAAACCGAGAAATCACGTACTTGAAATCCGTTGGTCCACTGCAATCAAATTGAAAACGCCAAGCATTTTCGGCTTGTGACTGAGGCCTCAACACAACGGCACTGAAGAATTTCCGAAGTAGGGCGACGGAGCCGACGAAAAGCGGCTAGAAAAGCACCATCAAATACGAGCTGATTCACTGGAAGTGAGAGATCGTCATGTAGCTAAGAAATGGTACTTTCAACCGAAATAACATGGTGCTCTTTAAATGATCCACAACCTATTCATACGTGAGTTTTAACAAATGAATATCCTTTCGCAGTTTCCCGTAACGTCTCGTATCCATCCTGGGCAGTACACGCCCTGTAAATTCCACGTATTCCGATGTTGAGCGGAATGGTGACTGAGGAAGGACGGAAGCATCGTTAAAAAGCAGGACATGGAGCGAATGTAACGCTTCGACCTGATCGGAACTTTGCACGGGAGCCTGGCCTGGAATTTCCAGCTCATCTTTCAATGAAGGAAAGTACCCTGGAAAAACATACCGCTTCTGTCTGACAAAATCGACGGCCTCACGTGGGGTCATTCCACGGAGTAACATCATACAGGCAGCTATCACCATACCCGTTCTTCCATGACCTGCCATGACAGTGAACAGCGACTGTCTTTCCTATATGCAAGCTGGTATTCAAGGTAGGTGGATTGGACTGTCGTAAAGCGCTGCTTACGATCAAATTTGTGGCCACAAGCGTCAATACGGAGATGCTGATGCTGTAGTTGATGCACATGAGAAAAGAGGCAAGTAAAAAATGTCGATGAGCCTTTGACAAGGGTACCAGCAACAAAACAATCGGCGGGCCGGACGAGTGGAACGTAGTCGCGCCCACGGTCCCCATAACGGCGCCGGAATAATTGAACTTAGCCGCCACGCGCGTAATCCTAGCTTTGCGTGCCATGGGTGAGCAGCGAGCAGTACTCATCGCATACGCTAAGATAAGCCCTTGTTCTTGTAAAGCACCTGTTGCCAATTGTGCACACTTTCGAGACGAGGACGGCCATAGTTCTATGATTGCTTGGACGCTACTATGTCCACCCATCTTGAATAGATTTCCTCGACCACGCAAACTTCCGCTGAGGGCGTTGCTTTGAGTCCATGCGAACAACTAACACAATGAAGGGTGGATATCATAGAAGAAAGTACTTCTTCAAAAACAAAAACCTCAAATGCTTCAGTTACAACTCAATAAAGTGATTCTGTAAAAAAGGTATGCTTCCGAGTAGAAGGTCCCAGATCGCACTTGAGGGTAACTGTGGAATCCTCAGGGTTACAAAAAAGAAATTCAAAAGCATTGTTAGAAGACAAGAATCTATTAGCGATTTGAGAAACATTACAAAATTAGCTTACCTCTAGTCAGTTCGTAAATCATAACAGTCACAATATCCACGAGCCGTGCCGGAGTACAAGCTTCGAAATCGGGAAGAGGGAAGTTGTAGTAGAATACTGAAACTTAATGTGCTTTACCTAAAAATGTGTTTACATCAATGTCAACGAATGTAGATAATAAGTCAAACAATTTTGAAGGATTTCGAATAGAAGCACGGGTATGAGATGGTACAGCATCTGCGCAAAAAATGCAAAGAATACGTCGTAACGCCGCGGATTTTGAGACTTGCTTCTTGTCCTCAGAATTACGACGGGTGTTTTGCCGCTCAAATAGCGATTTGTGTAAGGACAACCAACGAAGGAATACCTAGCGCGACAAGGTGTCAAATACGGCTTTTGATACCAAGTGCCAGCCTTCTGGCAGTACATGGCGGATCGCTGTAGGCGGGTGGTTTTGGGTCTGGTGTCGATTTTGTCGGTGTGTCGGAGTTTGCTCTGGCTGCACACGAGCGCAGCTTTCGTAAGTAAGACGAGGTTACATACTTCTTTGCCGCCCGTGTCACTCCTTAAAGTGGATGCATATATCTCGCCCGGTGCGCTCTCTGCTCTCGTACTCCACTGGCTTTGAATTGAGCACGATTTCCCGATTAGCGCGTCCATCGTCTATCCGCAAAGAAAGTCTAGAGCGTGTGCAGTTGATATTTCTCTGCTCGATCCCTTGCTCAATCCCACCGCTACCCGAAGGAATTGTTTAGTTTGTTAAGTAGGATAGTTCCCGAATCCGATAACTTTGACAGCCAACCATCGAATCCAAACATAGGCAATTTTAAAGGAAGCGCTGCTGATCTCAAAGTCGATCGCCGTGAGTGGAAGAGTTGTGATGGTTGTACCCCTTAACGAATAGGCGGGAGCTGACACGGACCTCTCTAGGAGGAACTCAATAAGTTCACTCGCGGCGGCGATTTCCATTAGTATGCTCCCTTTCCGTGGATTGCTTCCAGGCGAAATAAGAGGAGTGTTTGGCTGGCGTAGACACATTCACACATTTGTCGGATATTGTACACAAGAGGGCATAGTGATATTTATTTTTTTTCTCTCCGCCACAAACCCTTTTTCAGGCCGAACACGGATTCAAATCAGCTGAGAACACCACATGGATGCGAATGCATGGCGCACTTTATGTCAGAAGGATTGTTCTCACTTCCTACCTCACTCACCGACCTGTGTTTCGTAGTAGGAGGCCACTCCACAAGACCCGATGTAACCACTGTAGACCGGTTCCTCGCAGCATTTAAAGAGATTCTTATGAAACGGAAATTCAAAAGATAGCTTGCATGATACTTTGGCAGTATCGCAACCAAAAATGGGGGTGCTTATCGTTAGTGAAAGGAAAGGCGCGCGGGAGCTTCTGGGAAGGTAAGCAACAACCCCTTTGGCGTTTCTGCTGGGGCCGTATGCTGAATGTTGGGGAGGGGATGGGGTCTCCGACGGTCGACGGGCTACTTCAACTCGGTCCTTAAAACCGCCTCAATTTGATGCTTACCTCAGGAGTAAGCCTTAAAGAGAGGACGGCCTGCGCTCTCTCGCAGGTTCGTCCTCTCCTTAAAGGAATCTTCCACGGAAAAAGCTCCGCCCTCATTACCACAGAAAACGATACCTTAAAGGAATCTTCCACGGAAAGAGTGATCATTTTGTCTTGTGTGTAGGATTAGTATTATCGAAACTAACGCTTATGTTCCGTTCTTTTTGCTATGCTCATGAGGCTAGGGGCCTAAGGTATCGTTTTCTGTGGTAATGGAGGCGGAGCTTTTTCCGTGGAAGATCCTTTAAGGCAATAGCCTTGAGGTAAGCAAACCAGCCCTTTTGGCGGAGCTGCTGGACCAGCTGCACCACTTGCGTCAGTACTCTCCTATCGTACCGACCGAGTTGAAGTAAACCGTCGACCGTTGGGGATCCCCTCCCCAACATTCAGCATACGGTCCCAGCCGAAACGCCAAAAGGGCTGGTTTGCTTACCTCGGTTTTGGGGGGCAATTTCGAAAGGCTGTCACCTAAAGTTACTGCGAAGAGGGTTTGCATAAAGCGCGCCACTGTAGGATCAGATGACACGTATATTTCGCTCCAAATTTAAATGGAGGTGAAGTGGATCAATAATTGATGAGGAAAAAAGGAAAAGAAATTCTTCAAATCTTTACAAATATGGACTCTTCTTAGGTCCTGGAGTGGAATGTTTCGAGAGACAGACATGCAAGAAATACTAAGCGTCGTGGAGAGGAAAAAGAATCGGTGACAAGAGGCATGGATGCATGGATGGAGGCAGGGAGCCAAGCGAGCGCAAGATCCGCCTTTGACTTCAATTGTAGGGACACTCCGGGTTCTAAATGGAAACCCGCGTACATTTGACGGCCTAGAGCACCTTGGCCTGGTAAATTCGTGCGGCGGAGTCGGACGACGCCGTATGCTTGCTTTCTCGCGAGTAGGGCTTCACATGGCTGACTTAATCATTAATCAGAATCACCTCTAAAGGCAGCGATTACGATAGTTTCTAAAAGGGTTTCAGAGGAGATGTGGGGTGCTCAATGGTACGCCAGTGGCGAAAAAAAAAAGCAGAAAATCCGTCAAGAAAACGCAAAACGGGACCCCCTTTTTTGGCCGTTGGTTTTCACTCATGAACAGGTAACAGCTCAGAAAGTGGACGTATGAACGAGTTCACCGTAACGCGCCATGTAGATCACGGTACCATGCCAAGTAAACGTTGAAATCGAGTTCTCCAGTTGTGTCGCTGCTGGCGACTCAACTCGTCCAAATCACCAACTCAACTAGAGGGAGGAACGCTTTTAGGGTGGAGTGATTTCGAAGTTCTGCTCAGAAAACAGCGCATCTTTCGTCGTGAAAGCGCCACTCCCCGCTTCGACAGCCAAGTAACTGCTTCGTGGTGCACATACTTCCTCGATGCGCTCCCTCATTATCGTATTAACTGGTAGAAGCAAGACAGTAAGAGGTCGTAGAGCATGTGTAAAGAGCTGTAGCACTTTCTTGAATTATTGCTAAACCCCGGTCCCTGAAGTTGCCCTTCCTAGCCGCGCAATTTCGCTGTAAGCAGTGTGTGCACGATAATATTTGGGTACCCCCCAGGAGGCCCGTCGCGCGGCAAGAAGGCAGAGTCGGCGGACGAGTTGCAGCGCGTGGTGTGCGATGTAGGACGTGCAGTGGGACACTCTATTTAACTTGACGCGAAATCCCTATAGTACGCGCGCGACTCGTCCGCTGACTTTGCCTTCTTGCCGCGCGACGGGCCTCCTGGGGGTACCTGATATTTGCCTATCCTTCTGACAAAGGGAGCGAAACTCTCGAGAATTATAACAATTTTCTTTGAGGTGTTCATTTACATACGTAAAATTCAGATAGTGGCGGAGGACTCCATTCAACTCACTATCATTTCTCATGAGGCACTCCGGGTCGTAGCTAAACCCTCCAGCAAGGTTTCCCGATCCACATGAAGAATGCTCTCCGGCTTCTTCGAGATTGAACACGGCACTAATTTTGTTCCTGAACATGCGAAATCTGCTTTGTTGAAGAGTAGGAGGTCCTACAGAAATTAGCTTTCGAACACAGTGGGAGGTAGAATCTGCTTTTGCAGGTCTAAATGATGACAGAATCGAAGTTCTACTCACTCTTTCAGAAGGCGTATAATTTTGTCGTTTTCGAAGTGAGCCGGTTGCGGTCTGGCCATTGCAAGAATATCATCCGTGACCCTCAAACAATAAAATTCAGCAAATAACCAAGTTCATCAAAATAAGTCCACGATGTTGAACAGAAGGGACAAGATTAACTCCAAACTCACCACGTAGAGTACAGCCCAGGAATTGCACTTGTCCCAACGAATATATTGCAATAACGGCAAGCACGGCCCTTACAGTAGAGACGGCATTTTGAATCACCAGGAGTCAGGCTCAATATCACCATTCGAAGTGACGAGTATGTGGCATTGGCTAAAAATGAACAGCTTCACAAGAATGCTGGGTTGTGAACGAACTGCGGCCAAAAGCAGCAGTTAGCAAACAAAAACAAGTCAAAATGAATAGCATTTTTTTGGCAAGGGTCCCCAAGGCCGAGTGTCGATTAGAAGGCTTTAACTAGCCTCGGTGACACTCAACCATGGGCAGCTGTCGCGGCCACACTTTTAAAATTTTTGCTACCACCCCCGCACTCCCCCTCCCCGCTTAGGGGTCTTGATGAGACCCACCACCACCACCATAAGCCTTGGGAGGTTCCTGAGATCCCCTTAAGACAATCCTGCCTCTACCTCTATTATTAATGAGTGTACTTCAGTCGTAAACAGGCAAATTGCCACTTTTCTTCCAAAGGGGTGTGTCGCGAATCGCGAGGTTCGCTCCCATGGTTTCCCCCGGGTGTGCTGGCGCCTACCGTAGTTAGCCGCCATGACCCCTCTCCTTTGACCCTACCACTGTGATCGAGCGGGAAACCGCAGCCACCCTGTGGCATCGATCACGGTGGCCCTGTCTCTTCTAACACCTTCGTCTCCCCCGTGCGGTCGGGATATTCGCCGCACGGCCTCCCTACTAACGTCCCCCCTGTCGTCACTGTCCTCCACCGTCGACTCCCAGCTATTCAACTAACGTCCCCCGGACTAACACCGGAGGACAGTGCTCCCCCTTTCGTCGTTCCATCATGGCGTTGCGGCTACGATTAGGGCGTGGGCCCTTAGAACGTCCTGTGGAATTCTGCTGTCCGGCGATTCATATAGTCCAGCGTCCGTGGCGAAGAATCTACCAATAGTCGAAAGTCCACGACCAATCAATACAAGAGGATTGCAGGCCCCCGAGACGGAATCGTAGGTTCTATTGATCTGTTACTAACACATAGTTCAGTTGAGTCTTTTAAGACTTCATAAACTTACTAGCACGGTGTTCTGTTAGTGTAAGAGAAAGGTTACACATCCTAGTGTTTGTGAACTGTCTTTGCTGTGAGGTATTAGTTCAGCGGTTTACGCCTAACTGATAGTACAGCGGGAAGGTAGGCAGGAGGTGGCTAGGTGCGCAGTCCAAGGCTTGCGACCCGAGGGAGGGGAGAAACATCACACGGGGAAAGGCTTCAGACTACTAGTTCATCGGCGCCTATATACGAGAAGTTCTTTCCCCGGCGCTATCCTGCACGCGGAGCATGGCCGGCCCCCATTGCTGCGACCTGGTTGCCATCGCGCACTGTCAAGGATCGTGCCCGTTCAGCTGTTATCGACTGATCATCGAATACAGTGCAAAAACGCCCTACCACTCGCTCGGCCTGCAGGTAGCCCCCTCCCGCGGAAATACAACTAACAGATTTAGATAGTTCAGCGCGTGGACACACTATAGCCCAGAAGTCCGACATAGACTAGGTCACCATCCGTTCGAAGTTTCTCGGATAATCGGTCAGTCTAGACTGTGGCAACTAGGCCAACTTGTTATCCACGCGCGGAGAAACGGAGAATGCAATACCTAGGCAACTCGGACTAAGGAGGTTGTAGTAGTGGCTGATGGCAGATAGAGCCTGCGCCTTAAATAGCAGTTGTGCGTAGAAATTGCGGCAACTGCTGGCCTGTACTATCGAGCAAGGTGAGGTATTACAGGTGGACCGCAGTTCTTATTCGGTGAAATATCCGGATAAGATGAGCAGCATGGGTCGACCAGCACGCTAAGTAAGTCCCTGAGGGTTAATAGGGCGCACCAACAGGGAGAGGCCTCTCATCTCTTCTACCATGCAGATTGGCCGTCTGATGAGGTAGGAGGGTGCGGTGTTATGCGGAATGTGGGCTGCTTGCTTGACGGTGGCTATGACACTCGGCGGTTCCAGTGTTACCCATCGGGAAGTCACCCCCCCCCCCCTGAGGCGCTACAACTAAATTAGGACGACCACTTGTGTCAGTCTTCAAACTACTAGTCGTGATTCACAATGGCAGTCCAGATCTTGTACATGATAACATCGTTGCAA
>MU898472.1:0-12063 GCA_036418205.1 Ostertagia ostertagi | reverse complement strand
AAGTAGCGCAGCGGTGAACGCGGTGACGAACCAACTCATAAGAGCCACCTTTGCTCTGTCCAAGTTCGGTTCTGCTCGGCATGCTGAATGCAACCCATAAGAAAATGTCTTTTTCAAGGAACATTTTTGTTTGCTCTTCTAGCAACAACCCCACGTCAACTTGGTGGAGTAACATCGATGTAGAGATAGCTGAAATCGAAAAAGTGAATAAAGCAAACCGCCGATGGGGCCCTTCAACCAGGAACTCCTCTCTTCCCCTTTTAAATGAAGTGTGGGGGTGTTTGGACGAGTTTTTCGAGCTTGCTTGACTCTACTGACCCGCGCGTATTTGAATTAGCCGCTACGTTATAATCCACGTTGCGCTTCATGGGGTGTGCGCGAGGTATCTCGTCCATTAGCTCACCTAGCCGTCATTAGCTCACTTTGTAAGACCCTAGCGCTGTTGTTCCCACTTTCGAACTGCGGCAACGGCACAAATGTGGTACTCGTGGACTAGTATATCCTACCTCACAGAATAGATTGCTTGACAGGACCTCAACTCTAGTTGTTGCGTTTAGGAACAAGCTACAGCATAAACTAATAGAGAAGAACTGCCTACACAAATGTACGCTGTAGGGGAAGGGTAAGTAACCATATACCATAAGTAGGTATACCACATACCAGATAAAGCAACAGTCTCTTCAACACTTA
The DNA here is from genome assembly GCA_036418205.1 of Ostertagia ostertagi. Taxonomy (NCBI): domain Eukaryota; kingdom Metazoa; phylum Nematoda; class Chromadorea; order Rhabditida; family Trichostrongylidae; genus Ostertagia; species Ostertagia ostertagi. Next base: position 11,373 of record MU898472.1, on the reverse strand, counting down.
CTCAACAAATTCAAGACCTTTACAAATTCAAAATTTCGAATACTGGTATTATGTTGCTATGAATTTGATCTTGCTTTGTGAAAAATAGGGAAGAAGTATAGGTGGCACCTCAGCACGTTCATCAATTTCCAGTTCCTCATTTCTTCCTTAGAAATATAACGAATCGCTTGCTGTCCGAGCAATTCTCGGTGGTGATCAATTTGCCAGAACACACTATAATGTTCATTGATAGTAGTGATACCATCATCAGAAGAAATAGTGTTGAATTTGAATCGAGATTCCCGATATATCTCAAAAAGTCATTTGTCGACCCAACGTTTTTGAACGAACCCGCGATTCTATGCGTGAGGTTAACTGGGCCCGAATGTGAAGGTAGAGATGTCATAGTTCGGTCAATGTAGGATGAACAAGGCCAAAAAGTCCTAGCCTAAGGATCCACAAAGGATGATTATACGAGGTCAGATACTGATCCGTTCTCTTCGACTGGGACCTTTTCTTTACCGCCTTTGACCGGATCAAAAGGAGAATTCGACCAACGGGGAGCATCGGGAAGACCATCCAGAATATCCGCCCACACTATCAGCATACATGTGCAGTCTTAGTATACGCGAGTCTCCTGATTCCAATTGCTGACGACCAATGTACAGTCGCACTATACTCGAAAGTTCTGATTGGGCCGTAGTCACCGGACAACATGATCGTGGCAGCCACAGCGCTTGATAGAAGGGCGGCGGATAAGGCGATTTCACAACACGCTTTGACTCTGAAAATCTGGCGGAGATATTTATCTAGACACCAAATCTATCAAGGCTGGTGCTCAAGTTATCCGGTGACGACTCGCCAATCGACGACATGGGCAGATATTGACTGTATAAACAAATCACACATGTACACGCTCATTTTCCGGTGCTCGGCGACGCCTAGGCAATAGCCAGTCAGTGCCTTTCAAATTAGGGCCTTTTGGAGGCTTGGCTATGGTATGTTATTATTTTCACACGAAAATGAAAGTAGCTGGTGCCGCAATGGTAGAAATAATGACGAAAAGGAACTGAACTCGACAGACTTTAATAGATGCGCCTTTCCTCTATGCTGTGGTGGGTCCTTGAGAAAGCAGACAGCGAGATTGAAAATGTCAGCGTCCGCGGACAGGAGAACGAATCGTGTGACAGGAGAGCATGGACATGAGCGAGAGCGTATTTGCCTATGACTTCAATTCACAGGTAGAACCCAGGCTACAGGGTGAACCTCGGCGCTTTGCCTAGCAATTCCCTATCGTGAGGTCGGTACGACCCGTATGCTTGCCAATCCCTCTACCTTTCTTTCACGCTTTGTGCTCGTTCCACTTTCATGACCTAATTCCTGGGGCTGTGGCTTTGATTCCTCGTTTTAAAAATGACCAAGTTTGCTCACGTCACCTTGTAATAAAGTTATTATTGAAGTTGACATCAGTACGGTAGTTCTCAATCATATTTACTGCATCGCGAAATATAATGTATACATAAAAGATGAATAATGCCTTGAATCAGTGTGCAGACGGCCTTGAGCGCAACCTGAAAGCAGATCGTTGTTTAGCGTCACCTGGGATATCACCTCGAAGGCTAATTTGAAGAGAAAAAGTAGGGAGGAATTACCTTAGACGATAGTAGTTCTATGCTCACACAATTTTCCAGTTGAGAAATTTTGCAAAACGTTTCAAGCGAGGGCACCATCTCAACCAGATATATGAAGAACTTAAACATGTTAGAGTTCAACGAGGTAAAAATGATGTGGATAGAGGGTCTGCACATATGTCACTGAATAAGTTAAATATTAGTTAACTATTTGGGCGGAAGTGGTGTAGTGGCAAGTGGCACGCTTACCACGCGAGCGGTCCGGGATCAAATCCTGGGTCGTGAGTCGCCCGGGCCAACCAAGCCTTCCATCCCTCCGGGGTCGGTTAATTGGTACCAGACTTGTCTGGGAGGATAAAAACACTGACTTGTACATCGGCTGGCCCCGCAAGTCATTGTATAGGCCACATCGCATTCAAACGCCACTACGAATGTACAAATGGAAGTAGAATGCGTGCCGCATCCCAAAAAGGGATTGATCAACGGCAAATGCTTTATCCTTTTATCCTTATAAAGTGATGATGAAGTCCCAGTTAGGCGCCCAAGAGGTTAAGAAACGTCGAGGATTCTTGAGGTCAGGGAAGGAGGTGCTTTTCGGTCTTTGAAAAGATGAGAGTCGTAGTGAATGGACTTGGTGGTGTTTTCAGAAGGAGTGTTGAAGTGAAGTGATGCGGGGATCATGCAAGGTCCACTTATTCCCCTGTTAATTACCCAATTTGAGAGGATCAGGAATATTCGGCTTCTCCTAATTTCATCCCGGTCGCACACTTTTTGGGGTGAACTAGTTACAATTTCAGGCAGGATTGAAAAGATAACAAAATACCTCCTAAAGGGGTAGGTGTGCTGCGACACCCTCAAGCCTCATCAGCCCTCAAGCGGTTGATTTAACCTGAATCCCTGAGCATTTTGAACATAATTTCAATTACTATTTCCTTCATCGATCCAGAGATCTCGTTCCATTAAGCTGCTCTGATCCTTTCAAACCTCTATTACGAATAAATCACCTCCCACTCTATTATGGATAATTTGAATGCAAGAATTCCGTACGAAGGCAGTTAGATCTCACATTTGCCTGTAGCTCATTATCCATGCTATCTGTGAGATTCACGACGTCGTTCATGTCACTCTCCATTGAACTGCTCACTCGTGCTTGGTTCATATACGTCTGGCACTGGTTAATAGATTCTAGACGACGTTGTAGAATCTGAAACTCGGGGGAGCCGTTGCAGAATTTAGCCCTTTCAATAATCATTCTTAGAGAAGCAAGCCCACTGAAGGCTGAGATGTATGGGAGATCGACCTTCAAGTAGGATATGCACCCAGCCCTTACGACGTGGTCTTGGTTTGATGTGGTCGTGCCAGGCGTCGGTTCATTCGGCCGTAACACGGGTATACCAGAAAGTAGAGGTGAAGCTTAGTTGGGGGGGAACACCGGCGGGCAGGCGCTGCTGTCGAGCTTGCTCCTTCAACGCTTGTATCAGGGAGCGTTTTACGAATTTTCGCCAAACAGTTGCAATTTTCGGGTAGATACGGCGCCATCGTGACTAAGCCTTTTGCGAGGAATAGACGGAGCGAGACCGTCCGAACTCGCGGGTGTCGCCGCGCAACTACATTATAGGTCACCAAATAGGTGATCCGAGGGAGATTCGGTGAAAGGCACACCTCAAAATCTGCCATGTCAGCGTCAGTATGATTGGCGATTCTCTAGTAGAAGTTCCGCTTTCCGTCATCACGTCGATGGATCGCAGAACTCGCTCAACTAATCCATTGCACGAATCCAAAATTTTATGTTAAGATATAATGAGAGATGCGCCAATAGAGAAATGCGACGCCGACGCTGTCTGGGCATAATTTTCCGGGCATCATGTACGAGTAGCGGGGTCTAAATCGTCTTGGTTGCGCGCGAATTTAGTGTTTGTCGACTCTAACTTTTGTTCCGGCTGAATCATAGACGCAATGTCATTTTAGTATGTTTTAGGAGGTATTCCTACGATGCACGTAAACGCATATATTTTTTCGCGGATTATGGTAAAAGAAATTTAAGAATGGAGAAAAGAGTCATTCAACTACGGTAAATTGGCGCGCGTATTGCCCGCGCAAGTGTCCCAAGTAGTTTGCCAAATAGCTTGCTAAGCAAGCTTACAATTCAACAAAACAATCATACGCGCATGATGAATAACACTGGGCAGGTCCAATACTTTGTTAATGATCTTCTGGGTTCGCTGAAATACTAACAAGGCCTAAGGTAAGGAATCAGTCATTGAATGCACTGGCTACTAGGGCAGCTTCCTCCACTTTTCTTAAAATCTGACAAGTTTCTCGCCCATATCCCGGCTCTTATTTCCACCATAAGTATCCCTATCCTTTCCCATAATGTTTCGATGGCGCTCGGGACATTGGTGTGAATTGTTCCCTTCGTTGAAAGCGCGCCATGCTGTCGAAACCAATCCTTCACAGTGAAGGTGCGATGCTTTTGGTCGCTCTATAGCTAGAAGGCGAACTCAGTCACGTACAGTTTCATACGAGCGAATACGAAACTCCTTCCAGAATCTATCTGATACGTCGGCATCCTCCACTTCCTCTAAGGGCCTGTGGTGGGTGGGTAAAGCTTCTGTTTACGGACTACCGATCGACGGCGAGCCTCCCGCCAGGAGTTTTAGCATACGGTCGAGTTAAATTCCTTTGGATGCGCAAAACGTTTCCTCCCGGACCTGGGCACACATTCTTCTGTCATTGCGTCGCGGCAAGACGTGCATGAACTACTCTCGTGCCGGCAGTTGACGTCGTTAGCTCTCTATGGGAATCTGCGGCCAGCTTTAGGTGTGCGTTAGCACATTTCGCATCCGCCGACCAGATACACCGCCAGGAGCTGAACTCGGCAGGTAGTCGCAATGCAATTGGGAAGGGAAGGCAGCCTATACAGTTGGGTTCTAGAAGGAACTCTTATCCACGTGTATGACAGCTGCCCGCGACTGAGCTCGCCTTCTAGCATTAGTGCGACCAAAAGCATCACACCTTCACTGTGAAGGAGTGGCTTCGCCAGCATGGCGCGCTTTCAACGAAAGGAACAATTCACACCAATGTCCCGATCGCCATCGAAACATTATGGGAAAGAGTAGGGATACCTTTGGTGGAAATTAGAACCGGGAATATGGGCGAGAAACTCGTCAAATTTCAAGAGAAGTGGAGGAAGCTGCCCTAGTAGACAGTGCATTCAATGACTGATTCCTTACTTAGGCCTTGTTAGTATTTCAGCGAACCCAGAAGATCATTAACAAAGTATTGGACCTGCCCAGTGTTATTCATCATGCGTAAGATTGTTTTGTTGAATTAAGCTTGCTAGAGTAATTTGAAACCTACTTGGAATTTGCTCATACGCGAGAATTTCTAGTGAAATGATTTTTTCCATTCTTAATTCTTTCTCAATCCGAAACAAATATGCCGTTTAAGTGAAGTAGGACTATCTCTAAAACATATTAAAATTTGAATTGATTTGATTCAGCGGAAAAAAAGTTACAGTCGAAAAACAATTTCGGCGAAGACTTTTGACCGCTACTGTAATAACCTGTTTCAAAAAATCATAAGCTGTTATCGAGTTGCAGAACACACACACAAGTGACGCAACGCATGTCCACAAAATGTAAAGTTTTCTGATGATGAAATTATTAGTTCGTCTGTTTGCAGTTTTATGCTAATCATTCTCTAATAATGAATCTGTATCAATTAACATTCCATCATATTGAATCACTATTGCCAGATTTCCTTTGAGTGCCTGTCTGTCACTTGTTGTATCCATTGTCTGCACCTGACACTACCTGCTTTCCATATTATTCTGAGGACGATGGTACGTAGTTGTGAAATCAAAAGAAACAACTTGACACACTTCGAGAAAATTCATTGTTTCACTCTCGATAGAGAAAGAAACCGTCACGAAAATCCTAATACTTATGACGGTCAGGTACGCTTGCGCTGCGCAAATGGCGGGCGTGGAAAGAATTTCGCCGTGTTTCGCTACATATCGGGCGACGCATTGAAATGAATCGGACGGAATACACTCCGAATATTTAGGAATAGTGAATAAAATGTGTGGAAGATTTAAGTGTGTGGTGGGGGGGTGGGGTAGCAGCAGAACTAAAATGTGTTCCCACAGGGAAGAAGGTCAAAAAAGTCGCCTACTGAAGGCATCATATCCGAGAACCGAGTGTAAATTCTAGCCATTTTCTAAGCATTTTGACAGATGCACGGCCGCCGAATTTGAACGTAACAATGCTTCCGTTTTCGAATAGTAACCAAAAGGGTACGCATTTTTTTTGTGTCCAATTATCGTTCTTCATCTGGAGTCGATGGATCCAAGCCAGTGATTTATGGTGAAATAGCGCATGCTTTTCGTGGACAATTTTAAGTAACTATTTCTAGTACGTGACAGGTCCAGGAATTCTTTGCCGCTTCAATTCCAATTTTAGGAGGCGAGTTTCATTAAAATAATTAAGTACAGCCCTCGTATGTACTTATAGAGTCATCTGGTTCTGTGACTAAATTTCCGATGCAAATGATCGATTTCTTTCTCACATTTCCATCATCGAATGAGGAGAATCGAAGACATCAGAAATGGATTAGATGCTTTTGAAGACAGGCTCAACGCCGTCTGACGAAGCTTCAGCTAGATCGCTGGTCAGACTGCGATCTTAGCGTTCTCGATAGCGATCGCGGTGATACCGCGTTCGGTTTAGCGTTTCTACGATCTGACGGCGGTTGATGCACTACGCTTTGATTGATTTGAAAACGAGCCCTGAATCTTGCCATTTGCACTTTGACTCTAATCTAACTTTCCCAGGCTCACTGAAGATTGCCGAAGTATTGGGAAAAGTCGTGAATAGTCAATGTGCCATGAAGAGACTTTCATCACTTCTCCCACATCTGTCGGTTCTTGTGCTTAGCATTTTCAAATTCGATTCGCCTGAATTCAGGGAGAATACGCTAGGAATCCTCAATCATGCCTCGTACTGTCGATGAGTCGTCGGCGAGTGAAAGCGTACGTCTGGAGAGCGCAGACGGTTCGCGCATCGCGAATGTGAACGGCGTGGGAGAGAACAACTGTTCAAGCGAAAATCGTCGACAAGCCGTTGATATCCCTCGACCGATTCACTTCCTGTCTGGATCCCGAGTCTGTTCACACAGTCGTTACTCGCACGACAGGCGCATTCAATTTACCTTTCGCTGTCCATATCTCAAGACTAATGGTCGCCCTTAGCGCCCTGTCGAGATAGACCAAGCCGAAGTAACATAGCCTTAGCGCCAACCTAAGCTCCGAAATCTTTTCGAGACCGAGGACTTCATGCTATCGCTTCTTCTGGCTTCAATTTGGGCAATATGATAAAAAACATTAGATACCATGGCATTGTCATCGTAGCATTTACCTGCTGGAATATTTATCAGGAAAATGCTTGATGCCGATATTCCAACAATGCTGAGGCCGATTATTCCAATACAGCAGAGAACTCTTGTCTGATTGAGGGAGGGGAGACTTCGTAAGCCGTTAGACAGACAGACCCAGCTCACTTTGAAATCCCAGAAATCAAGAAACGCAACACTGGAGATCAGTCACCCCAACCACATTGGTTAATTGAGCGACGACATCTTATTTTAAACTGGACTTCGAGCGGGAGCACTGAACAGATTAGTTCTTCCCCTCTTCTCCATACAGACGACTATAATCTCGCGAGAGAACCCGAAAAGGTGTCTGGAACCGAAGTGAATCAATGAAGACCGATAAGGGTCGTCCACCTATTCACTTTGAACCGGGGGGGGGGAGTATTTGAATGAATTTTATACAAGAGTTACTAAAATGCTTCCAATAGGTGGAACTAGCGACGTTGGAGTGGCCACTCTTATGCACGAACCGTGTTGGCTACTTCTGTAGGCGGGGAATTTCAGATCATGATCTACTTGTTACGGGCAACTGTGATGAGCACGGGATATTGTGGGTCTTCCACTGAAGTCAAATTTAGGCAACCGCTTGATGGCGGGCATCGCCCAGCAGGCGAACACGAAACCTCCGTCATGCAAGGAATCGTTATGGTAAAGCTTCGAACGCCCTGATAGTCCTTACTGTTAGAGCACCGCGCTCACAGAAACTCTCCCTTCGGTACTTACGCCTCCTTACACGGCCTAAAGTTGGGGTAGGGTGTCACCGGAAGTGACGTGCACTTGATAGAAGTTGCGTGGATAAGCTGTTGCCAGCATGCTTTGCTGATATCCAGCGATGTATGTTGGAAGCAGCTTATCCACATAGCTTCTATCAAGTGCACGTCACTTCCGGTGACACGCCTACCCCAACTTTCGGATATCGAGTACCCTCGCCTTCAAATGACCAGAAATTGTGCAATTGCAGAAATTGACGTGGCATTAACGTGGCATCGATTCAAGAACATCTTTGAGCACACGTGATGTCACCTTTTCATCGAGAATTTAGCCACGTGGCACACGTGGGTGCTCAAAATGTTGGACGTTAATGCCACGTCAATTTCTGCAATTGCACAATTTCTGGTTATTTGAAGGCGAGGGTATGTCCTACCGCGCTGAGACAAACCGAGTAGAGTTCCACTTCATCGCAATCAAATATGACAACTGTGATCTCTTACGCTATTTCTGAAAACGGGATTCAAAATAGTACCTTCACCAGATGACATAGCATTTTGACATTTTTCCAAACGCCTTGCAAAACGAGACGTCATTAACAACAGTGTTCCGCACTCTTCTGTGCACGTTGTTGACCAGGTGCTGAAACTGATGATAAGTTCCACTATGAACAACAGAGCCAATAGCAAAGTGCTCTGCTAAACATACGCCTGTTTTGAAATCTGCCCATGTTGGCTTAGAGGTGAGTAGTTTGTCTGCTTTTTCTTTTGACATCCCCAACGACTGCTGTTCCTCGGCTTTCTGCTCGGATTCGGATGCTTCTTCTTCTTCCATCATAGTCTTCAACGCTTTTCTTTGAGCAAAATTCTGAATGGTTATTCACCTTGTATTTTTTGTGCCATTCTTCAAGCCTCTCAGCGCCCCGCCAACAGTTCTTGTTTGCAGCGACTGAGGTAGCGCATTCCACCTCATGCCATTATTAACGTTTTGTCTACTGTCGAAGTCGAATGAATGAAATCTTTTTTCTGTTTAACGAGGATCCCTCAGCAGTCAAAAGATCGAAGAGGGGAGCATGCTTAATAGAAATGACAAGCAGGGTCCTCTGGGGTTGCGGACGATGCGGCGTTCCGCCAGCAGAGTCAACATGGGGCAGTCCTGCGCCCGCTCGTGTCGCAGCACGCCATCCCCTATCGCCCGGTTACACTCAGCCGAGTCCTATTCTGAACTTACGGGAAGAGAAACTGTTTCTATGGAAGTGATGACCCACCCTTAACCAATCACATGCTCACCCCTACCCCCTGCTCGTTGGGAGTTGGGGTGTGTGAGGTGTGTCAGGAATGAAGGGGCTTACCGACACTATCACCCACTATAGAGTAGCAGGGGAGGTGGAGGGGGAGGGCGCAAGCATCTCTGCGGTTTTTCTATACGCCATGGCGAGCTAGTTTTGGTTGTTTGGCCTCGTTTATGGATGATACAGCCCGGTGTCTTTTTATTCTTCCAATCGGTCACTGTTCGCTACAATGCTAAGAGAGCCATAGTCTGCCGAGCGCGACGACATAGTGTTCAGAAGTGTTCCAAATTTGTTTTCCCGTGTTATGCAGCCACAAATAAGCTGGGTTATGAGCGCCAATCCACACCTTTCGACCGTAGCCGAGTTCGCATTCGAAAGAGAAACTATACCGTACGTTCAATTGAGCATCACGATCTTCCATTTTCTTGTCCTCTTTTGTTCGAGCAGCCTTGATTTCTGACATGAAGGGTGTCAGCAGTGTTCGTATCTTTTGAACAAGGTTTCGCAGCATTTCAAGGCCGGCTTCTGAACAAAAGACAATTGAATCTCAGCGTTTTAGAGACAGTAGTCGGCAAATTTGGTTGGCGGATGAAAATGTTAGTTGACGCGTTAAGTAGTGCTACCAGCTGAGGCCACTATTCTTTCCTGCTTTTATCCAAGGAGCACGAAGTCGCTTATAAGAGGAAATAATTTGACGCTCACTGATTCTTGGTGGCATGTTCACCTACAAGCTAAATTTCGAGTCACACTGCGCCGCTATAGCCAATAAAGCTGAAGTCAGGCTATTACAACTCTTTCGAACTCTATACACCAAAGATCCATGTATCCTCATCAAGGCTTATAAGTCGTACATCCGTCCTATTCTGGAGTATGGGATCGATTATTTTCTTTCCCCACAAGAAGAAGACCATCTCCAGGTTAGAGTCTGTTCAAAACAGCTTTACTAGGAAGGTTCTGGTCCGTTCTTTAGGTTTCAACTACAATGTCATACCCAGGGCTGTTGTCAGGAACAAAATGCTTGGTCTGGAATCTCTTCTTCGCAGAAGGGAAAAGACTGATCTCATTATGTTATTCAAAATACTTGTCGGGAAAGTGCCGATTGATTTGCAAAGCCTCTTCACTGTTCTTCCTTCTGTTACTAGAGGAGAAAAGTTCAAATTAGTTCGTCCATTTGCTAGATCCAACACCAGAGCAAATTTTTTTTCTCTTCGCGCTTCTAGTGAATTTGGTAAGCTCACCAAAAAATTCGCCATGCCCAGCAGTTTATCGCACTTAAAAAAATATTTACAAAATTCTATACTTAAGGGCTTCAAATTTTCTCATTTTCAAATCTGATTTTTAGAGGATGGACAATCATATTCACTAGTAAAATTTTGTTGTTCTACTTCATTTTCTTATGATGTCTTTTTTCTAGTTGTGTTGTTACGTCTTGGCACAGTTTTGTTGTGTTTGTCCATGTACTTTTGTACATGCAAATAAATAAATAAATAAATAGAGCGGAATAATAAGAATAAGTGTTAATGTTTTCGTACTCCACGCCGATTCCGGTCCCAAGTATCCGACCAGGAAGGATCAAAGGGTTGTTTGGGTAGTGGTGGTTTTCAAACGCCAAAAACGAAAGATCTTTCAGTTGAACAGACGCCACTTGTTTTCTCAACTAACAGTTCTTTCGGCCCCTACGTCGTCCATGTCACGTCACCCTTTGCTCCTGAAAGTCAAGGTGATCGTCGAACTGCAGACGCCACACACTAAAAGTGATGAAGGCAATCTCACCAAAAATACAAAGTTTTCTCGTATGAAATGGCATCAAGTCATTGCAGTTACATTCCAGCTTCACTAAATCCTTCTATTTTATAAAGCGCTAACTTTGTGTGTCGGTTTGTGTATCTGTATGTGTGTGTGTGTGTGTGTGTGTATGTATGTGTGTCCGTCCGCAAAATGAAGTGAGTGAGAAGGAAGCTCATGGGATAAACAAACCGCTAACAAATCGGGTAGCTTACAGGATTTGAGATATCAATGTTTTGTAGCAGGATAGTTGTGATAACACTCTTAGGGCTATATAAACACCTGCTTAGCACACTTCCGTTCATTCCACATGGTGCTGCAGTGGCAGCTGGAGGGCAGTGGAGAGAGGAAGGGAGGATGAGGAAGGGAAGCGAAAAATCTACCGTCATATCATGATTGTGTCCCTTCTACTGTTTGAAACACCATTGTGTTGCATACGCGTCACTTCCACGAGGTGTTGGTGTCACAGGAGGAAGGGACCATAGCGGAGGATAGAAAGCTTGCGCAGGAAAGGAAGGTCCCGGCGGTTGACGGGGGACTAATCTGGTT
>MU898462.1:0-12723 GCA_036418205.1 Ostertagia ostertagi | reverse complement strand
AGAATGCGCACGAAACGCATTGTAATGGGGTTTTTGGGGTCGTATTACTCTCACTAACTGGTTTGGAACAAGTTTCAGACACTGGTAGTAGTGAGTTTCTGAGGGCGTATGTGTATGTGAGTCAGCGCCGCATATTAGGCTCTACCCAGCAAAAGTCTGGGTGAAAAGACTTATTCAATGCTCATAGAGGATTGTCTCAGAAAAACGAGAATTTTTCAAGAAATTCTTTCTTGAAAAATCCTAATTCTACCTAAAAATAGACCATTAAATCTTTTTACCGGTTCAGCAACAATAATAAGCTCAAAAAACAAGGTACAAAAATAGTTTGACAAATAAAATAACTGTTGAGTAGTCACATCGACTCCACTATTCAACATTCTATGAAGCTGAATTCTATCGAATTGTCAAATATGACTCCTTCACCGCCTTCGTCCTGAGTTCGTGAAAAGCTGTCAAGTATAGGGTTCAAGTCTGGTGGTGCAGAACATCGAATGTATCGACTGATGTGAAGCAAACTTTCACGTCATCACCACCCAAAAATAGTACCACGGATGAATGGCAGTATTGACAGATAGACATATAGTGAATCCATGTAAAGGTGTGGGCCATGTTAAAGGCGGTCCGATATCACACGGCAAGCTCCTCGCGCAGACTTAAAGGCACAGGTCGCGATCAAAATTGGTAGTATACTTTGCTTGAAAATGAAAGCAGAGGTGGGAGGTCAAGAAGAAAGAAAGGATTCAACCCAGAAGCGGGAGACTCTTTCTTTACAACAACGTCTAACGTGAGATGGAGAAACACTCGCGGCGAGGAGTGCAAAAACGAGGAAAACGAGAAACACGTTGTACGAGAGGGCACAGACACCACGTCTATTCTTAAAGAGAAGAATGGATCAGATGCGGTCGCAAGGTCAAAGAAAGGCACTGGCGCCATGGTTTCGCCTTTCAAGTCGCGACAGTGCCACGACTCCTATGCTTAAGGATCTCGTGGCCTCGCTGAAGAATAGGACCTTTTCAAGTATCTTATCGCGAATCGTTCATTTCAAGAGCCTTAGCATTTCATTGTATATCAAGCTATGCATGCTATGTACGTCCAGTGGGACCCTTTCTCCCGAATCTAGGAGAAAAACAAAAATGTAGTAACTGAAAAATGTTGTATCACATAGTTGATTTTTGAGAGATTGAAATCAAAAAGAATGATCGAGAAGGTCAAAATGTAGACAATGTTCTCCGTCAGTCCTCGAAGAGATTACGAATAAAAGGCCTGGAGAAAAACCATACAAAATTGATAAAATAATCATGAAGGGCAGAAATAAAAGCAGCCGACAAAGGCGGCCCTGAGAGTTTCCACAGTCAAAGACTGCTTCCCTTTTGCAGAGCTCACCCATTACTCGCGAATAATCTACTTCTCCTCCTTTCCTTCTGCTTTTTTCCCGATTGATGGTGAGGTTCGTTTTTCTATCATAATTTACTTGGTTGAATGTCTGATTGGGATGGATGTCAACCAACGTCAAGCTCACATGTAGCTTGTCAGCCCAGCTCTGCTTTGGGTGAACTCCAGACTGCTTTCCGGGCCTGTCAGAATCGAGGCCGATTTCACGGAAAAACTGTCACCATTCCGCAAAGTGCGTGACTGTGCCATCAAGGACGAGCTTTGCAGATTTCTCAGCAACACTAAGGTGTTCTCTTATTCCATTGAAGTGGTCCAAAAGTGTAATGGCAGCGGTCGAGAATTTCAAATTTCCTCCATCAAGAAAAGTAAGTTTCCAAAAAGGCAAATTAAATTCATATAATGGTTCTAAAAACAAAAAAAATGAATTGGAATTATAAAACATGGCATTTCTAACCAACAAAGAAAATCGTCCCACGGTTCTTTCGCCATATTCGAGAGACTACACAAGAAACTACTTTTCTTAGTTGACAAACAGCAAAGGTGCGCCTTGAAAAATGTTCCAAAAATCAAAAAATTGACCCGCTCTGAACGTTCTGCATCCCGCAGTCACTCCCCCAAATTTTTTGATTTGCTTGCCTTTGATCTCGTTGGAAAGTTGAAGTACATACGTTACCAGGAAACGGACATCCATTTTGTTATCGCTGATAGGGTTCTCCATGGGTTAAACTAATGTTGAAAAAATATAACCTGTTCCAGAGTTTTGGAGATTTTTGCAGTGAATGTTTTGGGGCTTCACGTTTTTCACCCTTTCAACAATAAAAGCGAAAGGCTATGGCGATTAGCAGTGAATTAATTTAGAATTGCTTGGTGTATATTGGTGTAGTGGCTATAGCGCTGCTTAGCACGCTGTGCTGTTTCAGTCCAAANAAAAATTAGTTCTAAGCTATAAAAATCGTCTGTTACAGATACATGAGAGAGGAAACGAAAACTCCGTGATTAATAGAACTCGATAAAGAATGCGGTTCGAAGGACTCGAGTCAGGAATTTGAAAAGAACGCTACGAGATAGAAAATGACGAATAAAAAGTAAAACGACGAACGAGTGGCTGCAAGAACAAATGACTCCGCTACGGTAATCCTGCGCATTTCCGGCGTTGTCCGTTTTTCGCGCGCGCCCTCCGCGCCGATTCACGTCTACTGTCTTATCAGCGTGGGGATTAGAGCGATTAGCACGGGTCGAGGTGGATGGTGGACTTGATGGCGAACGCAAGAACGCATAATTGGGTTCTATTTAATTCACAGAGTTCTAATAGAGCTGGACTGGGAAGAATGGCACCATTTTTATGACAGTAATGTACGCCCGAAATCTATGGTCAATACAATTAAATCGGCTTCACTGCGGATTTCCACCCAATTGTTGTTATAATGGTTCCTATCAGTATTTCTACAAGAATCTGGGTCCCGCCTGGGGCGAAAGTTTTGTTCACAACCCAGCATTCTTGTGAAACATTCGCAAGGCGAACTGCGGCCAAAAACAGCAGTTAACAAACAAAAACCTATCATTAGTGTTTCGTAAGCAATATTTTAAAATCTATGTACAGGCCAAATGGCCCCTACAAATGCCTCAACGAAACTAAAAGATAATCAAGTGCATGGCGCATCTCAAGGAGTGCTGACGCTTGCTACTTCCGCCGAATATAAAACACACATCAGCTAAGCGGAGCCCCGCCCACAGAGGGCGTGGCGTGCGTCGAAATGAATTGTACCGAAGACCAAGATTTCGATTTCAGTGACAAAACGACCTCGAAACTGGGCCAAAAAGTGGGGTAAGGTGTGCATTGGTAAGTCACATCGAACTAGGAGACCGTGTGCGGGGCGTTAGTTTCCCTTGGCATCAAGGCGCCGGCCGCAACGCCGGCGATCGGGCTCGTCGCGTGTGCGGCGATTCTGCGATGTGGAGGTTTTTACTAGTCCATGCTGTTGTCCACCGTTGCAGCCTTCACATTTGATTGTCAAGTGACGAGGTGGCTTGTCCCAAGCACAGTAAGGCTCTTCCACTTTGATGTCTCCCATGGACATGAGCGCCAGAAATTAAGTTTTGGAAATTAAGAAACGCTGCGGAGAACATTGGAACTTTCTGAAACAGTCTGAGTGAACGAACCATAGTAAACTGCGTATTAACGTCATGTAGAATGGGCGTCATGTGAAAACATATCGCCATACTGCATGATCTACTCTCTTTCACGCCATTGGGGAGAAGGGGGTCAGTCAAATTAAACAGGTCACTCAAACAGCGCCTAAGTTGCTCATTCGGCAGTAACGAATCGATAAAATTAACGAACTTTCACTCCAACAGCCAAAAGAGTGGAAGAGGGCTAAAACCATATTGTTTCCACAGCTAATAAATCACACCGCCACATCCAACCACCACAGCCTTCGCCGCGTCGATCGCCGCGTGCGACGGCGCGGCGGCGGCCCCAGGAGGACAAACGCCCGTCTCCCGGGAATCCCACCCCGTTGGGGCGGGGCGTTTCTCTGAAAAAAGCAGTGTTTTATGAAAAATTTCATAACTCGGTTGGGAGAAAGCCTACAGAGCAGAAAACAATTTGGTGTAAGGGAGCAATGTCTAAGGTGTTTCCTGCATACATGACGTGGGCGGAGGCCCGCCCAGAAGAATGGGGGCGCGCTCTGAAGTGTACAGCATTTTCTACAAGCCCTCATAATTCGGGTCGGGGAAGTCTTAAAGAGCCGGAAAAAGGTGGATAGAGGTGTATGGAGGAGTGGAGGCCAGCTGTCAATGGTGGGCGGGGCTTGACCAAAGTGGGCGGAGTTTGCGACGAAAATTCATAACTCGGCTCCAAGAAGTCCTAGAGATAGGGAAAACGGGGTTAGAGGTTGGCGAGGGAAAAGAGGTCAACTGCTATCAGTGGGCGGAGCACGCACCTAAGTGGGCGGAGTTTGCCAAAAGTGTCGTAATTTCGGTTGCAAGAGGTCCTAGAGATAGGGGAAAACGGGGTTAGAGGTTGGTGAGGGAAAAGGAGGCTCAACTGCTATTAGTGGGCGGAGCACGCACCTAAGTGGGCGGAGTTTGCCAAAAGTGTCGTAATTTGGTTCCAAGAGGTCCCAGAGACCGGTGAAAAAGGGGTAGAGGTCGGCGAAAGGAAGGGGCCAAATGCTATTGGTGGGGGGCACGCACCGAAGTAGGGAGTTTGCCACGAGATTTATTGTCCGGAAGCAGTCCGGAGACCGGGAAAAAGAGGAAATGGTTGACGAAGAAAAAGAGGTTGAAAGCCGTCGATGATGGAGCGGATAGAATTTAGCTGAGAATTCAGATATTCGTGGTGTATCAAGCCAAATTTGAAAATTTCGTCGCACCATTCCGCAGATCTGTGTTGTGCGCGCAATGCGTGCGGCGCCAACTGGTTAAAGATATTAAATGGTTCATTCAGCCAAATCTACTAATCGGTTTGACGAATTGGTAGTTGGGTGAAAAAATGTGAACAATTAATTTGATACAAAAATACCCGTTGTCGAATGATCAGTAACTTCAATTTGAATCAGAAATTGCCGCTATCGCCAGCATATGGGGGCATCCAGCGGGACTCAGCTTAGCACAGGGATACGAACTTCGAGAAAATGAAAATTGCTCGCGCACCCTGGAGTCTCTCCTCACCTGCCCACAGCTTAGTCTCGTTTCAACAAGAAGAGAATTTTCACGCGATTCCCTGATGCACTGTCACCATAATGCCCCCGTATATTGCGAATACGCGCCTAGAAATTCTTCGAGGTTTGGCTGAACATAAAGAGCTGGGAAATATTCACAACTTGAGCGCTATGTCGAGGAGATGTGGGACGAAAAACGAGAAATTCCAAAGTAAGAAACGAAGTTTTCTCGCTATTTCGCAGAAAATTTTCACTGACGAAAAGAGATTTATTATCTGCAATCAACCTTCGAATAGTGTGTAACAATGAATTAGTAGCCAATAAAATTACTGATAAGATGTGAGCAGTCACATTCGCTGAAATGCCAGCGAGGATTGAAATACGACAACTGGAACTGCAGTGTGGTCAAACTGTTGGCAACTGGAAGAACGGCAGTTAGCCACACGCCCCTTTTTTTTTTTTTTTTTTTTTTTTTTTTTTTTTTTTTTTTTTTTTTTTTTTTTTTTTTTTTTTTTTTTTTTTTTTTTTTTTTTTTTTTTTTTTTTTTTTTTTTTTTTTTTTTTTTTTTTTTTTTTTTTTTTTTTTTTTTTTTTTTTTTTTTTTTTTTTTTTTTAAAAAAATTTTTTTTTAAGTAAAAAATAATCACAGTATCCGCACGAATACGGTGGGCCTTGTGCTGAATATATGTCAGCAAATCATCGTGAAGCATCTCCTTTTTGCTAAAAACGGAACTTAGCTTAGGGGAGAGGTTAGAGGCTCCAGGGTGCATAAGCATTTTCATTTTCCCCGATGTCCCCTGTCCTTCCTAAGATCTATCCTTGAGGATGCCCCATTATATTGCGATAGGGGCGAGTGCGTAGAATGTAACTGTAGACGTACTAAATATCGGTCTGCAGATACATAAGTTTAAAAAAAAGCAGAGCAACGGCTTTAAAATCCCTCAACGAATAAGCAATCGACTCTCGTTCAAAATCGCAGAAGGCGGTCCATTTGCCTTTCGAAGTGTTTGTGAGAACCAGCCGCCAATGTTCAAGTCAGTGTTTTCATCTTTCCGAAAAAGTTGCGTAGCAATCAACAAGACTCATGAGGCCGAAAGCTGCATAGATGACTCCAAACCATGAAATTCGAGTTTTGAAGGCTAAATTTGAAATTCTGATGACGTTTCTTCTCTCGATTGACCTTAAATTATTTTTTATTCAATGTGTAACACTATAATAAGGGACACAAGCTGGAAGAGGTGACTAAGTTTTTGGTCTCGATTGTTATAATTCAAATAATCCACAAAACTGCTGAGCCTGCCCAAAAATGGAGAAGAATTTGTATAAATTTCCGAGAAATCCGAAAGATCCTCAAACGAAGTAGCCTTTCTCACGAGTCTCGGAAATATAGCGGCCACTTTCGTCAGCAGAACAAGACGTAATAACTTCCGCAGAAAGAGAGGAACAAAGACCATACGAAGAAAGTGAAAAAATTGCCACTACGCCCGTGTCCTCTTTCCTTCCGCTAAGGCTTTTGAACGCCATCTCTTAACAAAAAAAAATGACTTCTGGTTGGTTTCAGATAGGCTATCCGTCACAATGTACCCCTCCCCTATCTTGCGACAGCACCCAGAAATGCACAAATGATACCACAAAGGGCTTTGTTACCGCAATCGCGTTCAAGGTTCTCGATCCATTTTGGTCAACCAAGTCATCTCCGGTTAGTGGTTCAATTACCAGAAAGCAATAGTCTTGGATGGAAATTCCTTGGAATAGCCTTAGGAAGGGAAATGTATTTACGCATTGCTGGGCCATAGCCAAGGCATGAGGTTCAAAGCCTCACGAAAGTCGAGACGAAGCCCGCAAAAAGCCACAGCTTATTCAGAGTGAGAACAGAGGTCATTTAAGTATTCCCTCTCTCTGTGCATCCTCCGCCAATGCACGGCCGCCTTTAAGGGAAATTTTAATAATTTTCTATTGTGCTTGTTGTTTTTTTCCTCCCCACCCAATGTTCCTTGCATTGCATACTCCTATGACTAATTTCCAAACAAATTAATAACTGCATTCAATTTCAATCCTGACTCGTGCTTTTGAAAACTCAAAACATGTGGTAATTCTGTCGGATGAAAGAGGAGTAATACGCGTATTTTCGAACATAAGTACACAGCTAGTACAATATTGCCACTGCTGCTCAAACTAGTATAAGACACCAGAAAAGAGTAGAGTGATATAGCTTTGATGCATTACTTAGAACAACTGAAATGTGTACAAAGTTGCTGAGGGCGAAGAGGGTCTTCCAAAGAGTGGCTTGACAACACTCAACTACTCAAATTTCCGGTCCTCAGTCTGTCGTATGAGTTCCTCACAAAGGGTAATAAGAATGGACTTAAGGTGACAGTAAACCGGTAGTGGAAGGTTGTCTCAAAAAAGCCAAAAAAGCCCACTGTCATCCTTTACGAGACAAGTTATGAGTGTACTAGTCGTTGTAGGAGTGGTGAAAGGGTGAAGGCGAAGTATGTAAAGTGCACGTAACAAAGCTTTAAACGTCTTTTCACCATCTGCAGACCTGCTACGCACCTTACAACAGTGAAGAAAGCAGTAGCTGCAGCAGAACGTGCCTCGAAATCAGAAAAACTGGACGAAACAAGTTCTACGACAAACACATCCGTAGATGGACTAAGTACTCCAACCCAAACCCCGTCTGAAACATACCATGCATTTGGACAAGGATGCCCCAAATTGATGACTGAAGCGGGTCAGTTATAATTAAGCATCATCAAATTTTGGCGGTCATGCCATGGGTTGGGGGGCGGAGGGCGATGAAGTGGAGGCACACTTAAAGAATCCCCCCCCTTCCCCCCCCCCCCCCCCCCGCGGAAAAAGCTCCGCCTCCATTACCACAGAAAAACGATACCCCTTAGGCCCCTAGCCTCATGAGCATAGCAAAAAGAACGGAACATAAGCGTTAGTTTCGATAATACTAATCCTACACACAAGACAAAATGATCACTCTTTCCGTGGAAGATTCCTTTAAGGTATCGTTTTCTGTGGTAATGAGGGCGGAGCTTTTTCCGTGGAAGATTCCTTTAACAATCAGAGTTTCTGCCTCACAAGTACCTTGGCACTAGGCTTCAATAGAGAGAGAAGGATTCTGGGACAGCATGTCAGCACTTTTTGTTCTCTCTGACGTTCCTCCCCACTCTTTGGCTTTACAGTTAGTCCTAGGGTCACCTACCAGCGGCGTTGAATGCCCTTTTCTGAATCCCTCCCTAAAAAACCATGAGCTCCTGAAATTCCAAATGAGATCCCAGTGAGTTCGAAGGAACACACGACCAGAAATAGTACATGTCGGAAACCCAGATGTTCACGTAGTTTAACAGCAAGCCCCTCTCCAAGCCCCAATCAGAATTTATGCATAGAACGCTGCAATTTGTCTATATTAAGAGGGCTAGACAAAGGGTCAATAGCAAATTGAAGCTGAATGCGATATAATCGAAAATGCTCGTAAGAGATATAATACTTAGGATTTTTTCCAGAGGGGCATCGCTGCCTAGCTGTCAGTCACTGAGGCGTCGCAACTGAAGACGTTATCGCGATGCGTTGATGTGTTACTTGCCATGTATGGGATGAGCGATGAGGGCGATCAGATGCGTCATGGAGGGACAGATGCGATAAGAGGAGGACGAAAGGCGCGGACTGGCCACGGCTGCGTTTTGCGTTTAGACCAATTCGACGTGCGTCTACTATATCTAGCGTAACGCCATCTATCTTGGGAACGGTCATTTCGTCGCTTATGCGAAAAAACACCGAAAGAGAGCGTCGAGTCGCCGAATTGGGTCACTGAAGAAAACCAAAGGCGATTCCGACTAAGTGCACTGGAGAAGAGTTTTGAAAGAGAATATGGACGTAAAAGCTTCTAAAAAGGAAACATTTTAATGAAGGTTTTATTGGAGGGTGATGATCTATATCAAGGGCTGTTGAGAATTGGTCACATTGATTCTAGTGTATTTTGCCTCTTCCATACCTCACGTGACCTTATCTCCGATCCCTTTTTGGTCAGAATCTCCGCTATAACGAGCCGCCATGAATGTGTCCAGGATTGTTCTTATTTATTATTACCCATTCTTATGCTGGTACTCCGCTCATCCGGCTCTAACGCGATCGTGTAATTCCCAATAAGGTATGACTTCACTCCTATCGTATAACTTCGTATATTCGTGCCTTTTACGAAGCCTCAGCGAAAGGAGAAGAGATTCCACTATAGAAGCCCAGCTCTCTTAAGAAGCTAAGGAATAAACGCGTCGAAAACTATGATATATTCTATTAAGGAAACTCTTCTTAAGATCTGTTGTCCGATGGGGTGACAATTGCTACCACCGAAAGGAATCATGGCAAAATGGTAAGTCTGCCAAAACTTTCAGGCAGCCAACAAAGCAAAACAGCACTTGTAACGGGTAGCACAGCCCGGAAAGCACGAGATTCGTTTATGAATCCCGGGTGGAGCAAAAGTTTTGCCCACAACTCACCAATCTTGCTAACTTGTAGAATCTGTAGAAGCTCTTAGAAAAGCAATAGCATCCAACAGACAAAAAAAGCCCAAAAAAGAACAATTAAAGTTCCTTCATGTGCAAATTCTCGCTTTGAATTGTATGTGCCGCCGAAAATTTCTTCGTTCTGTCGAGTGCCCGCAAGCGTAAGTAGGTTCAGTAAACCAGCTGACAAACTTTAATTCGTCTACAGCTAGTCAAGAACTATCGCAACATGTTCCCGCCCGCCCTCTACACCCAACCACACAATCCCAACGAAAACACTTGGAATATTTTCGATTCTAATAGAATTGCCCTGGAAGGATTCAGCAGATTAATTTCTTTCTTAAGAATTGTGACATGTTGCACAGCATGTCCCCCCGTCCACAAAGACTCAACTTTTTATCGATACAACGTTGTAGTTTTTAAACAACAAGTCCGTAAATAAATAAATAAAACAAAATAAATTAAGTAAAATAAATAAAACTAAACCATGAAAAGCGAAAACTCTCGCACTCGACCCCAAGCTCTTTCGAAACCCCCGGCGGCAATTTCACTCTTGCTCAGAACTGCAATGGGAATACGACCACAATCTGGCAATGACTTCTAGGGCAGCCAATGTCCAGCTCTGCCTTTTTGTCCTCCCAGATTGGCTTGATACCGAGTAACCGGCCCCAAAATTACATGGTTGACCTACAAATGGATGCCAATTACCGCCACACATCACCTACACTGTCCTAAATATAAAAATAAGCGAAAGTAAGCAGAGTTTAACCAGCGACAGTAGTACTGCCGATTAATAAACAACGCAACACATAAGAATGTTTTTTCAACGAACAAATAAGCATTGCAGTGATTCTGCGAGATTGTGCGCTTAATGGAGAAATAGACTACTACCATCAATCTTCCAAGAAAATTCTTCAGATATCGTTAAAGGGACTAACACATATAACTATCACATTACCATCACGTTAGCCCGGCGCGCAGAAGTTTTTTCCCGGGTCCGCCCACAAATGACCTCCACGGCTTATGGAGGAAGTCATTCGGGGTCGGCACATGTCAAAAGATCTATCGCTGCGCGAAATCTTCATTGCTAATCGAGTTATCTGACCGCAAGATCTTTATGAGTGGTTAAATGACTGTCGGCTGTGCTAAACCAATCCTTTCCTACTCTTGGATTTTCCAGCACGTGTTCTAACGCGTTCGTATTAATAAATCAATAGAATATTCACATAGACAGTAAGATTCAGATCAGCTAAAGTTGCGGCTACATTGAATGCATTGAGATAACAGATGGATGGGCATTTGGAAACATGGCTGTGTGTGAAACTATACTAGATTACCAACCAGAAATGAGTGCTGCCCCTTTGCTTGGCGGTATTTGCCATGAGGCGAAATGGGTAGTGGCAGGGGGTGGCAAGTGGTACGCTTACCACGCGAGCGGTCCGGGGTTCAAATCCATTGGACCAACCTAGGCTCCCATCCCCCTGGGGTCGCTTAAGTTGGTACCAGACTTCTCTGGGAGGATAAAAACACTGACTTGAACATCGGCTGGCCCCCGCAAGTCATTGTACATCGCATTCAAACGCCACTGCGAATGTACAAATGGAAGTAGAATGCGTGCCGCATCCCAAAGACGGGATTGATCAACGGCAAATGCTTTATCCCTTTTATCCTTATTTGCCATAGAGGCATCGCGCTCAGGCTTCAAGTATCCAGTTTGGTCCGCCACCGAAACTGTTCCTCCATATTGAAGTTTGTGACATAGCCATCGTAATCGGTCAATTTTCATTTTGTATGTGCATTTCGTACCTTAGGGCGGGTTTTAATTATTTGTTTTGGCTTCTTCTTCACTGTAGCACCTCTACTTTCATATTTAATCGACTTCAAATTACTATGATCATTAATTATTATAAAGATCAATCGTAGGATAACAATCTGTCGGATTTATCATTAATATGGGATTATACACCTAATTAATTTCGAGGTCCGTTCGATGAATGATTGGGGCTTTCTATAGCCCTGATGTGAGGTTGCTTCAAGAAATGTATGGTAAAATTTTAAAAAAAAACAACCGATATGCTCAAATTGTGGGTCGTTAGATCACGTTCACCATCGATCACTAAGGAATTGACGATGACTTCGAGTGTCTCGTTCTTTGAGTCACGAACACTATCTACAAGCTGCTTTCGAGCTTCAACAAGGTGCACTGTTCACTCGTCAGAAAAAATACCCCAGAGCGGAAGGAAGTGCGTGTGGGCAGTAAAGAAAGCAAAAGTAGCCATCAAAATCTCATAAGCCTCTCCATTTTCGCTAAAAAGGAATAGAGAAGATTTTGATTTTTTTCATTTCAAAAATACCACCGGTATCCCCATGACGAAGATTTTTGTTATGTGGTATTGGGTAATTGTTTTACGTCTCAAAACTCTCGTACCACGTTGAGGCAATCAACGTCGGGCGGACAGGATACAGGCTAGAGGGCTTGTCCTTCCAGCCTTCTGTTCCAACAGAAGGTAGGTTTTTCGTCCTACAAACAGCTCAATCACAACCATGTGAAAACTACGTCGCACTCAGCATGACCTGAGATGTGGGTTCGAACTGAAGGCACTGTGTGTAGAATTACGCCCTGAATCTGCTCCTGGATAGTGTTAATTGTTGTCGGAAATCTATGGCTCACGGAAACCGCAAAATCATGGAAAAGTTGTGTGCTCAAAAAAACCTAGTTTAATTTTTTCTTATCTTCCTGCAATTCCTAGAAGCTACACATGGCTGCAAAGCCTATACTATGAGCCAGTCACAACCTGGAGGCTCCAGGCTCCAGGTTCCACGAGGTTTCGTCAAAAATTCTTTATTAGAGAAGTGTTTGTCACCTTGAGTGAGCCCTAAAAGTTCGATTCCCTAATTTCATTACCCATCGTAATTCTGTTCTGAATATATATCTAAAAGGTTACGATTACAGAACGATATCGTATGTGTACGTCGCGTAAAACCTCTTTGTACGCTGTCTGAATGTTTAGGTTCGGAGTTCGATCGCTCGGCTAACTTTGAAAAATTGCCCGACTTAGACTGTGTACGAATTTCTTTCGAATGGTTTCGAAGTCTTAAGAACAGACGGATTTGGTAAAAAAATTTCCTTCAAAAAAGAAACACTGGTATTCAGAACTC
>MU898449.1:0-16473 GCA_036418205.1 Ostertagia ostertagi | reverse complement strand
CATTTTTCTTACAATTTCATAATGTTCGAGCCATTCAAGTTGTTGACATAAGTTACTCATATCTAGTAAAATGTGGGTGGGGGGAGGGGAGCGTGTGGTGCCAAATTTCAATCTCCTGAAGCAATCCCTTTGACTAGCGAAGGGAACCTCCGCGGTAACTGTAGAAGCGAAGGCAAACGTTTGTCGCACCCGGGATTCTCTCAATTGTAAAAATTGGAATTTCTGTAGTCAGTAGCAATTGCGGCGCCACATGCCCCCTTACTGGATGAAACCCACTAATTTTATTGGTTTTCCTCAATTTTAACCTTTTGGTGAAGTAATTTTTGCCTTATGGCACCTGTTTTCGAATTTCCCGAACGGTGGCGCCGTATCCTATGCTTCCTGTAGGCTATGGGAAGAAAGTTTCCTCTAAATTTAAGGTTTTTCTAACAACTCAGTTTCCTTACTCTTAGTTCACGCCTACTTTTACACACACGCATGTATTCCAATTAGGCCCTTTCTCAAGGCGATTGTGGTTTGGAAGACGAAGAAAATTCAAAGGGAATTCCCCTAGCCTGGAGGAAGGATAGTATACGGCCCGTGATAGTGTGCGAGTGCTTCGAATGGGTATTTGGAGGCAAATCGTGCCAGTGATGTTGCATGCATCTTGTTTAAAGATTATAAGCGGCAGTAAACTAACAATCACATATTTGATGACAATCATCAAAGAAAATCATTTTTTCAACTTTTTTTGCCTCTCACATTTTTCGAATCTTGGGTTTTTCAGGGCTATGCTGCCCACACATAACAGAAGAACTGGCCAAGAGCTGCATCTGCTTGGGGTAGATATTACGCACAGGTTAGTTACCGAATCTTGCCTTTTGTTGGTTTTATGCTGTCTTCTTGCAAAATGCCTTCCAAAGTTTTGTAATACTAACGAAACTCGTTATGCTTGGATGTTAAGGACTAAAGCCGATTGGGCCATTTCTAACCGCACTGTACGGTGATTCAGTGTTACCAGTTGGCGCCGCACGCATTGCGCGCGCAACACAGATCTGTGGCGAATTTTGATGGTGCGACGAAAAATTTCAAATTTGGCTTGATACAATACGAATATCTGAATTCTCCGCTAAATTCTATGCGCTCTTTCTTCGTCAACCATTATCCTATTTTTTCTCGGTCCTCGGCCCGGACAATAAATCTCGTGGCGAACTCCGTCTACTTCGGTGCGTGCCCTGCCGACCAAATAGCATTTGGCTCCCTTCTTTTCGCCCACCTCTCCCGGACATTATTACACTACCCTGGTCCTCTAGTGGACCGGTCTCTGAAATCCCAATTAAACGACACTGTTAAAATGGTCAAACAAACTCCGCCCACTTAGGTGCGTGCTCTACCCAGTGATAGCAGTTGAGCTCTTTTCCCTCACCAACCTCTAACCCCGTTTTCCCCTATCTCTAGGACCTCTTGCAACCGAATTGCGATACTTTTGGCAAACTCCGCCCACTTGGGTGCGTGCTCTACCCACTAATAGCATTTGACCTCCTTTCCTTCGCCGACCTCTACTCCCTTTTTCCCAGCCTCCTGGACTTCTTGGGGCCGAGTTATGAATTTTCGTCGCAAACTCCGCCCACTTTGGTCATGTCCCTCCCACCATTGACAGCTGGCCTCCACTCCTCCCCACACCCACCTCCCATCCACCTACTTGGTTCCAGGGAGCCGGCCTCAGGGACTTCTTGGAGCCAAGTCATGAATTTTCGTCGCAAACTCCGCCCACTTTGGCCAAGCCCCGCCTACCACTGGCCTTTGACCTCCACTTTCCCACCCAACTATATCTTCTTTTTTCCCCACTCTCCGGGACCTTCTGGAACAGAGTTCTGAATTTTCGTCGCAAACTCCACCCACTTTGGTCAAGCTCCGCCCACCGATGACAGCTGGCCTCCACTTCCCCCACCCACCTCCATCCCCCTTTTTCCCGCCAGCCTCCGGACTTCTGGATGAGCCGAGTTATAAATTTTCGTCGCAAACTCCGCCCACTTTGGCCAGGCCCCGCCCACCAATGACAGTTAACCTCCACTCCTCCACCCACCTCTATCCACCTTTTCCGGCTCTTTAGGGCTTCCCCGACCCGAATTATGAGGGCTTAAGTAGAAAGGTGTCTTTGGTAACACTCTCAGCAGTGGAGCTGCCGCCGCGCCGATTCTGGCAAGGTCCGCCTCCGCCTGCACGGAGTGCATGTATGGCGGGAAATACACCATTAGGACGCTGTTGGCTCCGATGCTCCCTTACACCGAATTGTTTTCTGCTCTGTAGGCTTTCTCCCAACCGAGTTATGAAATTTTTCATAAAGCACTGCTTTTTTAGAGAACGCCCCGCCCACCGGGGGTGGGTCTCCCTAATTCGATGTTACTTACCAATGCACACCTTAGCCCACTTTTTGGCCCAGTTTCGAGGTCGTTTTTCACTGAAATCGAAATCTTAGTTTTGCATTTGTACAATCCATATACGACGCATACCGTTTCTGCCTATACGCCCTCTGTGGGCGGGGCTGCTTCGGGTCACTCTCCGCTTAGCTGATGTGTGTTTTGTATTACGTGAGACCCTGCCCACCCATCCCACACTTGACCCGGTCCCTCCAGGCGGATCCCGAGGAGCTAGGGAATTTCGTGACAGACATACAGAACGACAGAGGGACAGAATCGTATACGAGGTTGTTGAGTTTTGTTCTTGCTAGTTGGACGGGGATCATGTACGGGAAGCGACAGACGAAGGGTCGCTATAGTATATGGTGAGAATCATGGAGCGCGTCCTGTAATTATATGTCGAGTTATATAATGTTTTCTGTGTACTGTTATTACGCTCCGCCCACTTTGGTCAGGCCCCGCCCACCAATGACAATTAACCTCCACTCCTCCACCCATCCTACCTCTATCCACCTTTTTCCGGCTCTTTAGGACTTCCCCGACCCGAATTATGAGGGCTTGTAGAAAATGCTGTACACTTCAGAGCGCGCCCCGCCCATTCTGGGCAGGCCTCCGCCCACGTCATGTATGCGGGAAACACCTTAGACATTGCTCCCTTACACCAATTGTTTTCTGCTCTGTAGGCTTTCTCCCAACCGAGTTATGAAATTTTTCATAAAGCACTGCTTTTTTTAGAGAACGCCCCGCCCACCGGGGGTGGGTCTCCCTAATTCGATGTGACTTACCAATGCACACCTTACCCACTTTTTGGCCCAGTTTCGAGGTCGTTTTTTCACTGAAATCGAAATCTTGGTCTTTGGTACAATTCATTTCGACGCACGCCACGCCCTCTGTGGGCGGGGCTCCGCTTAGCTGATGTGTGTTTTGTATTACGTGAGACCCTGCCCACCCATCCCACACTTGACCCGGTCCCTCCAGGCGGATCCCGAGGAGCTAGGGAATTTCGTGACAGACATACAGAACGACAGAGGGACAGAACGACAGACGAAGCGCTTTATAGTATGTAAGATGTTGATGGCCGTTGGGAAAATAAGTGCATGGCGTGTTTTATATGATATGTTCGATGCTGACGTCTTACGCCTAGCGTCGATCCAGATGTATCATTAAACGGTTTAACACATTGACGACATTGAGACGCGGTAACGCGTCTCACTTTGCGCACCTCGTTGGACATTGAGACGCGTTACCGCGTCTCACCCTTATCATCCCTTTTTCTAGGGCATGCGCAGCTTTTTCCCGAATTGTTTGTCTCTCTTCTATGGATTAGAACATAACATTATTGTGAACGACATAGGTCATTGTTTGTTCAAATATGCTCCAGTTTAGAAGAAGTTTTCCAAGCTCACCGAAACCGGCGGCTTGGTTCATTAATAGTTTTCATGCTATTCTCATGAACACGTCAATAAAAAAGGGTAGTGAAAGTAAATGCAAATCTAAAGAGACAGAAAAATACATGTTTCACTTGGTATAACCACATCAAAAGAGCTTTTGGCATCCACTACAGATAAAATGACTAAAGTTTCCCTTTTTCATTACCATTACATGTTCTTTAATCGGAACTTCGTCACTATATACTCTATTACCTTCTACGCATTGACTGTTACTGAGATGTTTTTGTACCACTGGTGCTTTAAAAAGTTATCAATAAAAATTCACGGATCCGAGGTGCGGCGGTCGCACTCGCAAAATCGGCCCGGTCCCACACGGCCAAAAAAGCCAAAACGCGCGCGGTCGTCAATGTGTTAAAGGATCGTTCTCCCCGGGCAATTGATGCGAGCAAGTCACCGCTAACCTCTAAGATTTGACATGGAGCACACGACGATAGAAATTGTATGTCCAAAAACTTGCTGTGCAATCTAAGAGGAGCTGCGAAGTAAAAGCGTAGTATCACACCGAGAATTAGAGATGGATATGAATCATATCACGAAGTGATTTTATGGGGCGTCACTTTAGCCCAAGCAGCGCGTTTTTATAAGCCAGTGGTATCATGTTGCGCCATTGCAAATGTGAACACAAACAGCACAAAAGCATGAAATCACCTTGGGGACGCTGAAAAGGATATTTAAATAACCAATCAGATAGCTGTTTTTTTTATCTCAGACGGCCGGCAAGTCCGCTGCATTGCAGAAATTGAACGGTCTGGATTTTAAGGGTCAAAGAACCGAGTATCCTCCCTATAAATCGTATGTAGGCCGAATCTTTGTTTTATTTAATCTTATTACTTTATTTATTCATAACGTGCTACATAAGGTAGACGTGGGAAAAGAAAACAACAATGTGCTATACTAAATCATCATACACTAAGCAAAACTCAACAGTTCTTTCTTCGCAAGGCGTTTAAAGTGCATAAAAGCAGGAGAAAGTAGTGCAACTTTTGATTTAAGGGAGATAAAAACTGAGCCTGCTCTACAGGTGAAACTGTGAAGCTTCAAATTGGTTCGAGGCGTTGCATATGAAATTTTCACCGAACCACCCCTGGTTCTAGATTCGATCCTACTGAAGAATTTGGACGCATCAATTTTTTAGAAATCCCAGTTAGTATCTTAAAAACCATGCAAACATCATACACTTTCCTACGTGATTTAAGGCTATGAAGTTTAAAACTTTGGTTCCTAGAGGCTGGGCGAGGCACACTAGAGAACTCTACCTGCCCCGACTTAATATATATTTTACGGGTATAATTATCCTGAATTTTTTCCAGTAATTCAACGTCTTTATTCTTACAAGGGCAAAAAACTGACACACCGCATTCTGCAATTGGTCTTACATACGTTTTGTATGCCCTGATCAGAACTTCTTTATCGTTAATGTGTCAAACCCTTAAAAATCTGGTACGTGCGGAAAGTCGCTTTCTGCTGACAGATTGGACTCGTTGAAATAGTTTTCAATAAATGGTGTTATTCACCGAGGTTTCATTGCCAATCGCTTTTGTTTGGTTGATTTTTGTTGACTTCGTTCATTTTGCAGGCCTTTATGGATTCAATTTACACTGCTTTGACTCGCTGTTTTTGTATTTTATATTGGGTACGGTTACATGCAGGTGAGTGTAATTTGCACTTTATTCTTAGATTTGCACCTAGTAAGCGTTGGTAATTCACTTTTCTTAAACAATCTAAAGCAGGTCTTGTCTCGAGTGATATGTGAAATGGACGGTGAGACGAAAGGATTTGAGAGTTACAGTCAAGTTCTCTAACACATTAATGCCTATGCCAGCACATTGGGCTGCCAGGGACGCGTGCTCGTGGGACCATGGAGTCAAGATGGATGCCGGTTATTAGTTGCCTGCTATTTACCAGAATCACGATTTTGTTGAATTGTTCGCTATCAGTGAAATAACTATTCTGTAACATATAAGTCAAACGACATGGTCCACTAAGAGATCAAAAGTGTCATGCTTTGCAAGAGGTTTTCTGAGTCATACTAAATTTTTGATTTGGTTAATTTTTTTCTTTTCATTCTCTCGAACATTTCCATAAAACGAATACTAGGAGTAAAAACAAAACATATGTCTTTTTGAAACAATTAAGAAAATGCGTAGATGTTCACTGCAACGAATTCCGGTAAACTTTGCCATTTCGTTACCATTACGCGTCCTTTTTATCAACATTCTGTTATAATACTCCGGATCACTTCTATGTATTGGCCATTGCTGAAGCGAAGCTTTTGGAGCGATCGCTAACACCTTTGTTCAACATGTGGTCAGCTTTTTGATGCGGGAGGTTGCTCAAGGCTAGCACTTTTACACCATTGGATTCTGGCCGAGTTCTCTCCTATACCTGTTTCGGCTCATTTCACGCGGAAACGCATTTTTAGTCATTTTCATCACTAATGTCCGCGTGGTTTGCATTCCTCTCCCGCATCACTTTTCTATGGGTTGTCTGGTTTTCTTTTTTTACAGCCCTCTCTTCATGACTCACCTATATCGGTCCTAGTCCAAGTGTAATAGTATTCAATGCGATGTGGCGCTGAAGCTAGCGCTCCCTGTAACCGAGAACGTCTTAATTTTATCTTGCTTTTGGAAGTACGCAGGACATTGACAGTCATATAGTATTTCATGGTCCCGACAAATGTGCATTTACTTTGTCATCAAGCTGTAGGGAGGATGTGAGCTCTTCAGCAGCCCAAGCCCTAACCAGGGAATGCTTCCAACTCCCCATGGAACTTTGGATGGCGACCCAGACAAATCGATGGAGTACTAAGTACTATTCACATATTCATTTCACGATGCGTAGGCCAAAATTGACCTTTGTTCACAAGGTGTGAACTGTCAAAATTGTCAAGAAATGCACTAAAAGTGAGTTGCCGCACCAACTGGTGCCACATTGGCCCTATCTCGAAAATGAATGTCATATAAATATTCGTGACTAGGTCCTTTGCTTACCGCTATAGGTAGTGTTTCAGAAAAAAAAAACCCTGATGCGTGATGCGGTTAGATTAGCTCTTTTCCTATACTGATGCTACCCTCCCTGTCTACTTTGACCGCCCACGATTTGCATGGAATGTTCACGTAGCAGTTTTGGTCTCAATATTTGTAACTGGCATTTATTATTTCATTCATCCCAGTTCCCATTCATAGTTCCATAGGAATTTGGAAGCATTTCCTGGTAAGTGGCGGCATTTCCCAATTGCATGTTTCACAAAAGGTCAGAGGTGGTGGTGATAGTTGCAAGTGGCACACCACGCCACGCCCATGGTCTGGGGCTAATCTCTGGGAATGCCGAATCTTCCATCCCTCTGCGGTCGGTAAATTGCTACCTACTCGTCTGGAGGGCAAAAGACAGATTTGTACATCGGGCTGGCGCCTGCAAGTCATTTTGTATAGGTATCCATGTAGCTTCAGAAGTACTAGCCAGAGGATGCGGCTGACGGATTCTGATGAGAGGGATTTACATGATGAGCTGAAATCTAAAGATAAGCCAAGAAAGAAAGTAGAAAGAGATTCTAGAAAGGGTTGATATTCATTGTTCAGCATTAAGTGTGTTTTAGTGTACACTGCAATGAACCTCTATCCACTGTATCTGTAGCTCTTGCAGGAACTCATCTTCAAATTGCCTGGTATGAAACCGTATGGAATGTATTTAACACTATTTCAATTCATAGTATATAGCTTCTGTGGTTATGCGGAAGGATCGTTGTATCATGACACGACGCGAAGGTAACGAACTTCGTTCACTCCCTTTGTTTCGCATTATGTTCCCTTAGTTGAATACTTTAGAATCCCGCTAAAGATTTATCTTCTGCTCGCATTCTTCACTGTCACAACCATGGGTCTTTCCAATGCTTCTGTTGGATACCTCAATTATCCCACACAGGTGTGTATACAATAATTCACACAGCTTACACTCATTTTGGCGTCGCATATTCGCGCTTTTCTTTTTACTAAAGTGTCAAAATAGCGAGGTAGCACTACATGTCCTCAATCGTTTGGACATGGCAGTTCATTTATTTACCGTGAATTCACACCTGAAGTGTTGATTCTCTAGACCTTGGAGCTTTGTTTCAGCTTACTTTTTGCCATTCCGCTCCTTTGAAAATTTATTTACCGACAACAAATATAGGTCATTTTCTAGTGCCATTGTTAACGCCCACGATCTATTGCGGTTGTCGAGGGCCTGAGAAGGGGCTTAAGGGCACCAGAAAAGTTGGTTCACGAAGTTTGGAAAAGTTTTCTTCGATCAAATTTGTAGGGGTTTACCATTTGTACAGAGTTCATTTCATGAGAACTTCTCGAAAAGAAATTAGGGGAATTGAATAATAATTGATTACAGGTAATTTTCAAATGCTGTAAGCTTGTACCAGTTCTGATTGGTGGAATAATTATTCAAGGAAAACGATATGGATGGATAGATTTATCTTGCGGCTGTGCTTATGAGCATAGGTGGGTCTGCGTATTAAGCTAAGGTTTACTCTTCATCGGTCTTTTCAGAAATAGTATCAAATTTTAGGACTCATTATGTTCACTTTGGCTGACAGCAGTGTATCTCCGAATTTCGATCCTAGAGGGTATATTATGATCTCCGGCGCCCTTTTGGCGGATGCCGTAATAGGTAACATTCAAGAGAAAAATATGAAGAAATATGGTGGATCGAGCAATGAAATGGTGAGGCTCATTTCTACATCGTAGCGTTTTCAGGAATCAAAAATTCCTTTCACTTAAGGTTCTGTATTCTTACTCCATAGAATCCGTATACTTGCTAGTGTATACGATCGTTTCTGGCGAATTTTTCACCGCATTCAAGTTTTTCCTAGAGGTAATCTGTCTTCAAATAATAAATTAACCTTTCTGGAGTAGAGCCAATCTCATGCTTGCAGAATCCATACAAAACTTACGGATACGCTTTAATTTTCGCTATTTTCGGATATCTTGGCGTAAATGTTGTGCTCACTCTAATCAAGGTATGCGCTTCATCGCTAATTCACGTTTGTAAATTTCTATTTGAATTGAATCTAGGTGTGTGGAGCACTTGTTGCGGTTACGGTCACGACACTGCGTAAAGCTCTCACTATTACACTTTCCTTCATTCTATTCTCAAAACCTTTCACAGTGGAATACGTCTGGGCAGGCCTAGTCATACTCTTGGCTATTTACCTTGAATTTGTACAGGTACTGTTTCCAAAACTATAACGAAATACAGGTTATACAACGATTACCAACGCAAATCAGGCATTTGTCTTGTCTATAAGAACATTGTTCTGTTAGCTACAAAAATTAGCAACAATTTCTGACTTACTATCCTGAAGAGTAGTTCAAGGATTGCTTTCGACTTACAGCCTCCGTCCTTCCTACTTTTACCCCAATCATCTATAAGTATATCTAGGAAAAAAATTCAAATCTCAAGACAAGAGTTGGAAAGTTTTGACTACTCATTGAGAAGTAAAAGCACGGAACGTGAGGAATGAAGGCAACCCACCGACGGGAGGTAGTGCATACTGCAGTTGCTGTAATTTTGACAGCACTGGTTCAAAATCCATTGCTGTCAGTAATGAAGGAAATGTACTATATACATAATGTTCTGCACACTGAAACAATTAGTATTAGTAACAGTAGTACAATCGTAAACAATCAGTTCAATGACATCGTCTTAATGTATGCAAGGGAGACGTGACCTCACGGTTCGCTTGTTGCGCAATTTACCTCCCATTTACCACTTCTCCCTCGCGATAAAGAAGAGCAGAACTCCCTCGAATGTTAAAATCACTACTTCAAACCTACCAAGGGTAAAAGTGATGCAGTGGGAAGTGGCGCTGTTCTTCACGCGCGCAGTCCTGGGAAATTCTGAGTTGTGCATCGTCTGGACATACGAAGGATAAACTGGGTTGTACATCGGCAGGGCCTCACAAGTCATTGGGTGGTCAATCGCGTTCGAATTCTTCACTACGATCTGAGTGGAAGTAGAATGCGTGGCGTATCCCAATACGTGATTGACGAACATTGAGAGCTTAATCCTTTATCTGATGAATTATTAGGATTTGAGGTGCTAGAGCTTTTGGTATGACGTAATTATCCGCAGTTGAGTAAGCTGAAAAGAATGAACTGGAATATTGAGCACAAAGGCAGTAGGTGTTTTACCAGTAAGCTGATCCGTTTGGAAACATTCAGTCTATTGAGCACACGGGTGTTACAAACAGTAAGGTAGTACTTCTTTTAGTTTTACTTCCTTTCATTGCAACAGAAAACTTTGTACTGACTATCACTTCAAGAAAGATTTATTGAGTACTACCTCGACCACAACGCATTTCTCATTTAAATATTGACATTACAGTAAAAATAAGCAAAAATGAGATGCTGAAGCGGAAACGATTCGTGATGCGATTCCTCCCGTCCGCAAGAGTAACTGTTTTTGCGAAAGTGGTCCGTTTATGGTTTGACCTCGATCTATTTCCGGGCTGATTTCTGCAATCTAGCCACGGCAGAAATTCTATAATGTTCTCCTTTAGTAGTTTTGCTTAATGGGCTTTAAGTATGTGATTTAGCATTTATTAATCTGTATTATAAATGCGAAAGGGAGCGGGTCAAGAATGATGTATTGCTTCATTACCTGTGATAAGTGTAATCGAGATTCTCAAAAATACTAACTATTGAAGTTCAAGAGAATGTATTATTTATTTCATCTGCCATTCGTTAAATGTGTCACAATAAAGCTTTTTCAGTCATCAAGATAAATAAAAGATGAGAGTTCGTATGCTTTCCCGCTAACGTAAGTGAGGCGGTAAAATACCACCGAAATATGAAAGGGCGTCAAATGAAAATAATGGACGCTCGATTATAAAATAATGTTGTTATGCATTTCTTAAAAACAATGAATAGGAATAGAATCGAAGCTGAGGAAGATTGCTCACTCTTACATTAGCAGCTTGCACGAAGGGAACAGATGTGCATCATTGACCCTTGAACGATCTAAACAAGGAGGTAGACAAAACGACGGAATATTTTACATATACGACTAGGTCGGAGTTCGAAGGAAAATATATGACGTTTAATTACACAATCTTTTACTCCACCACATTCTTGATACCAGCAGTAGAACTATTCGGTAAATATGACAGGAGAGAAGTGCGAAAATTTCGAAACAGGTGGAGTGAGTTGAATACCTTGGCGAAATATAAACATAAAGTTGACTAGGGCCACCGATCAGTGAAAATAAAAAAAAATTCTCCCTCATATGCATGCGTAGCTATGAGGAGCTGAAATATTATCGTTTCGAAGTCTTTCTCTTTCTTGATGTGATCATGGAGGAGACGATGGCCTCGGTGTGCGCGGCATTTCTATGCTGGACGGGGCGTCCAGTGGAGTCTCGCATGGATGCACGACGATTGCTGGTTTGCTTTCATCACCGTTGTATACTTCGTACCTGAAGCCGACTGCATTACAATGGCATCTTTCAAATAGCAGATTATCTGCCTTTGAGACCTGAATCCCGAAAATAATGAACATTCATTAACACATTGGCGACCAAGCAGTTTTTGGGTGTTCCCGAAAATTGCGTCCTAATGCTGAAACGCTTCCATACGGTGTACATACCAAATCAATGAGAACACAATGCGGAAACTGCTGAAACATCATTTGTCTCGTACAAATGCTTAATGGCTGCAAACCAAGCAAAAATCTCCCCGTCCCGCAAAGGTGAAACTTCGGAACGCTCTCGGAAAATTCCAATTTTCCACTGTAGAATCCACAAATGAGGTTGAACACAAATCTCTTTTTTGCCAATTGTTGTATCATTGAGCTAGCTAATAGCATACAAAAAGGCAGCTTTCTACATCAAGAAAGAACAACCTTATCACTGAAGAAGCAATTCCAAGCAACCCTTCTGTAAAACTTTCACTGTGAAAGATGTTCAAAGAACGTGGCCATTACAAGTTTGACAACGTATTCCGGGTTAATATAGCACCGCTCAAAATTTGGAATATGCGCAAAGGAATAAAATTCAAGGGGTGTCGCCCGGCATCGGGCGACATTGTCGCCAATGTGTTAAAGGTGGTTCCGGACGGTAAGGGATAGCCTAGCGAAAGGCTGGTAGCAGGCCAGAGGTGTCTCAAAAGTTTCAGGTTCTCGAACACACCCACTGGCACCATGTGGAAAGGGTGACAAAGGCAAAAAATGCATTGAATTAAAACTGTTGCGCCTTTGACCTTACTTTATAAATGTACTCTACACCTGGCCCGGCAATTAAAACAGCAATTGCCCATAAATTAACGTTTCTATTATATAATGCCAGTGTTTGACTTCACCCGAACAATCTTCAAGTTAGCGTTAAATTGGTCTACTCCCAATACCTAATGGCGGAATGAGGATACCGTTCCTCCAATTTCTGTAATTTGGCACCTATGCTTGCACAATTTCTCAGTATCAGTTTATCGAGTGAGCTGCCTTCAAGTGAAGCAGGTGGTGGAAATCATTCCAACAAGAGATTGAGATCGAAATTTCAAAATCAGAATCAAAGAATGAACTTATATGACAAAATAACTGGTGTTTCATACTACACAGTACATGAGAAACAGCTCTCAGAAATGATTTCAGGTGTCATCGGCTGTTATGAAGCACATGCTCAAGAAGGGTCTTTCGAAACACTCATCCCAAGCTCGAAAAAAAGGGTACCCGATTCCAAATAAAGATATCACTGACTAAAGATGACAAAAAACCCCACTCTATTTACAGTGGATATACGTGCCCTGAACTTCTTTAAGAAAAGAAGGTTGGGAATACTAGAAGTGAAAAGTTGAAATAAAATTATTTCTTCGTGCACGATAATGTGTACTTCTGCGACCCATTTCTCACGGTACATACGGGGCAAGTTGAATCAAATTAATGTTAGTAAAAGAAAATCTCGGTATGTAAGAATAAAGACAAGATTTGCGCTTACTTGTCCTCCAGAGCAAACGATGCCAGCCGTGCCATCAAATCGAAATTACAAATAACCGGTGCCATTTCCTATGAATCAAAATAAGCAAGACTCTAAAATTAACAAACGGATCATGAAAAAAAAAAACGAAAACGAACCCTTGTTTGGGACCAACCCATTGGTGGAGAGCACGGTGGTGAGATAAGAAATTGTTTTTCAAGAGGGGGCGGTGACAGTAACTGTGAGGATCGTCGAAGAATGACTCGCTGAAAATGAGCCGTTGATTGAAGTGAAAATGCCGTCATTGGAAAACCTATTCCTTCACGAGCATTTCAGAAGTTCATTCCTCGGTCAACAAAAGCATATACGAAGGCTTTATTTGAAAGAGATCAGAAAATAAGAGTTCCTAGAAAGCAGACAGCATGGTCAACAAACTGCTCGGCAGCGAATACTGCATGGAGTGCCCGTTTTCATGAACTATCATGTCAACAACGACGAAAAAGAGGTCGAAAGTTGTCTTATCAATTTACTGCAGCAAACCTAAGCCGGCATAAAAAAATGTAAAGGTGAAAATATTGCAAAAAAAACTCGAAGTACCTGCGCAAGAAATGCCTTCATTTCATGTCCATGGAAAGAGAAGCCTTGTACGATAAGTTTCGCAGCTGTCGCACTTTCGGGAGTGCTAAAAAAGTGATGAATGGAACGACAAACAATTTGAGATATGTAACAACAGACTTGCCTAAAAATAACTCGAACGCGTCGGAAGCTTTTCAAGAAATCGAAATGAATGTTCTCCTCGATCTGCGTGAACAACTGACAAAAGTTCTCTTTGTGCTCGGGATTTGTGAATACCTAAACCAGAAAGAAAGTATACATTGAAGACCAAGTAAGTGGACTCCTATGTAGTGGCCAACCTGAAAGTTTGTTAAATTGAACGAATTTCAGACCGCTTTAGTTGAATCATAGCTAGTTCAAAAACTTAACAGACTGCTTAACCTTTTGTGGATCGTGCGATGAATTTTGCACCGGGTTACATTGGAAAATTGTATTCTTCGATCCATACAAATTATCTTTTGCCAGAAATGCCATGGTCGTTTTGGGATCCAAGAACAATTAAATATGTCCTATTGACAAAACTGTTTGAAGATTACGAGAAGGTAACAGTCCTAGCTTGTAACTACCTTACATTTCATTTGCAATTAAAGTGTGGAGCAGATCTTAGGACCGCACAGTCAATACGAACCCTATCTACACTCGCGCTGTGAGGCGATCGCTGTTTGACCGCGGCCTAACTCAGAAAAAAATAATGCGATATTCGTGCATTATATCGATCCGC
The DNA here is from genome assembly GCA_036418205.1 of Ostertagia ostertagi. Classification (NCBI taxonomy): domain Eukaryota; kingdom Metazoa; phylum Nematoda; class Chromadorea; order Rhabditida; family Trichostrongylidae; genus Ostertagia; species Ostertagia ostertagi. Next base: position 2,335 of record MU898449.1, on the reverse strand, counting down.
AGAAGGTTGAAGACAAGTTCTGGGATAAAATGGGTGTGTACGAGCGTTCTTAATGAATCTGGAGATGGGATGTGACCTGGGAAAAAAGAAAAAAAGCAAAAGCTTCCGGCTACGCTGTTCTCGGGTCTTCAGAGTCAGTGCAGGTGGCCAACTATACCTACACAATCAATTTACAAATAAAAATAAATAAGCCACCCACACCATCATTAAAAGCACTCAACGTTTTCTTTCAGCAAAGCTTTACTAGCCCTGATTGGAAGGAAAAAAACAAGCGGCGTTTAAAAGATCAGGTCAAAGTGGCCTCCTTACACGAAGTTAATGCTTCTATTATTATATCACGAAGGATGGAAGTGGTGTAGGGTAAGTGGCACGCTTACCACGTGCTCGTCTGGGGATCGAATCCTGGGTCGTGCTTCGTCCAGGCCTACCAAGCCTTCTATCCCTCCGGAGTCGGTTAATTGGTACCATACTTGTCTACACTGACTTGGCTGGCCCCGCAAGTCATTGTATAGGCCACATCGCATTCAAACGCCACTACGAATGTACAAATGGAAGTAGAATGCGTGCCGCATCCCAAAAAGGGATTGATCAACGGCAAATGCTTTATCCTTTATCCTTTTTATTATATCACAGGCTTTTTTCTCTTTGTTTACAGGGAGGTCCCCAAGAAAAGGCCACTAACCTTGTTTAAGAAGCCTAATATTCAATAGTAGAAGATCCGTTGGCGGAAACATTGCAAACAAAAAGGCCAAACAACTCACTTCCTCAGGCACCTGTGTAACGATGATCGAATTAGGCAATTCATCCTTGCTTTTGACTGTCGAAATGTTGACACCGTTCGCTAAGTTATTCACCATATCGCCTGCAAAATTTCTTCATTGATCAGACTCTTGATGCAAGTGAAAAAAAAATCGTTCAACGCGATACAATAGGAGTACGGCCAAACTGCGCGAAATTGTACAATAAAACAAGAAAAGTCAGCATTGACATATTTGCGGGAGGGGGGGGGGGGGGGGCAGTCGCCGCCGTGGCACGCTACATGTTTGCGCTGTTCTTAGTGAGGAAGTGCAAGCTCGCACATTTCAGCTTTTTACGCATTTTAAGGGACTCGCCCCTCTCCTCACCCCTCCTAAATTGCCTAAATTCTCGCTGGCTCAGGATTCCCCATTTTGCGCTGAATGACGCAAACACTGCGACTGTCCCCTCCTCTTCCAACTACATCTGCACCGAAAATCAACAGATAACTACAAAATGATAGAAAAAACCACCCAAAAATGGCAGAGAGAATAAAAGAAAATAGTTATACGAGTTGTGTAACACAAAGAGGCAGCAAAATTTTATTTTACAAGATTTTCAAAAGTTCACAGAAACTCCAAATTTTTCAAAAACTCTAAAGCTCAATCCAAAAAATTTCTTTGAAATTTTGTTTCGGTGTGTAACACCTTCGTCGAGCCTAAAAATATTTTAATAGTAAAGGAATTTAATAAATATTCAAATTAGATGAGTTTAATAAATATTCAAATTTATTGACAATTATATTTCATTCCTGGCGAAGGTGTTACACTCCGAAATATCGCGGAATATTTCAAGAAAATTCTTTTTGAATTGTTGTTCAGAATTTTTGGAGAATTTGTGGAGTTTCTGTGAACTTTTGGAGATTCTTCTGAATAAAATTCTTGTGCATCTTTGTGCTACAGAACAACAAAAAAATGATAAATAAGAGTGGTGCACTCAAATTTTCTCGAGATAGCAGAAATAGTAAAGCAAGCCCTTTGAGAAGAGAACATAAATACGATCCCCAAAGTTACCCTGGTGGATAATAATACTATCTGCCTACACATTTTTCACTAAGTCAACTTTCCAGTCCAAATCCGAAACCTAATAATAAACCCGAGAAACTAGCGAAACCTGACACGTTTCCGCATATTTTGAGATTCCAGATAATAAACAAGAGGATGGCCGACCATCTGCTCCGTGAACCTCATTGTTTGAAAAAGTTAACAGCCTATGAAGATGAAAGAAGAACAGAGAGTCCAAGGAGCTTTTTATTGCATTCTTCATGGGCAGAGGACAGATACTGGCAAACAGACTTCAGGAAAGTCACGGCGATAAGAGCGAGGATGTTTCACAGTCAGCCGCCGCTCCTGTTCCGTCAGAAAAAAAACACACATTTTCAAATTTTCATATGTGCAAATAAATACCTCAGCTGACTACAAGACTATTACATAGAAGAAACGAGGAAAGAACCGTTTGCATTACGATCATAAAATGGTAGAAGTAAGCCGATTTTCTATGCGGCACAGAAATATGTACATCGCAGCTGCCAACAGTTGAC
>MU898431.1:0-13029 GCA_036418205.1 Ostertagia ostertagi | reverse complement strand
GCTAGCAACTGTGATACCAGCGCCCGTGTCAATCAAGGCGAGCAGACGGAGTCCATTGACGCGGACGGGAATCTGAGTCACAAAGAACTTATGACCCGGCCCGAATGATAACACCTGGACTGGGACAGTAGAGGCTCGCGGGGGCCAAACGTTTTGGAACATCGATCTCGACTTTGGAAATACCGAGATCTGCCAGACGTAGCGGTTACAAAGGTATGACCTGGTGAACTGGGTCCGAAACAACGGGGGTCGGAACTGCCAGAGGGGCCGAAAGCGTCGTCGGCGGCACCTGCGAGCACATTCTTTTGAGAAGGGGCAACAGCCCCGGGTATTCAATACCAATATATGTTTCAAGTACATACTTAGCTATCTTTGCCGAAACTACTAGACAACACACAAAGACCCAAATGTGGAAAGGTGAAGGCATGGAAAGGCAGCATAGAAGAGAATTGCCTTCAGCTGAGTCGGCCTCTCCGCCAAGTTGAGGCAGTACGCTATGGTGAATTTGCGCCACGTGGTCAACCAGCTTTTCCTGGTCTCTGAGCGTCCACATCTCCTGAAGTTGCGAGTCCGCCACAAGCTCACTGAAGAGTTTTGTGAAGAATGAGGTTAGGATATGGTAAGCTTAGGGGACAGCGAGAGGGCGCTCAGAGACAAAGGAGAAGCGAGAGACCGAACCTGGTGTAAGGGAAGAGGGGACAGCTGGCCGGTTAAGGGAGAGAACTGCACTACCGTAGAGTTGGCCGGCAAAACGAAGGAAGTTACGTCAGCACAGTCAACTCGCGGGCTGACCTACCAACCACTACGCCTGTGAAGGGGTTGAGGAAAGCGTGCCAAGAGAACGCTGCGCAATTCGATTGTGACGCGCGGGTACGCAAAGCAGGTACCGTTGAAAGGTTGGAATGTGATGGCCGACCCCGGAACCTTAACACAGCGGCGGACCTGCACAAAGCCATTACCGAGGTGCGACGCTGACAGATCCACTGCGTCCGATGAGGGTTCGCATAGTAAGGGTAGGGTTTGTCCGGAGAGTGCCGAGTGCAGCGCGGATGGCCAAAACGTTGGTTCGCTCACAAAAGGGGCTTGCACCGCGTGAAGGAACACAAAGCGAAAGACGGCGTCTGTACCAGAGCGCTTCTACCGGGCAAAGCGGGCAGTATAAATGATTAGTGGTGACCAGCCCTTGGTTCATAGAGAGCGAGGCACCGGCGAACTACTACGATCGCGTATCCCTGATCGGTGATGGTCAATTCTCTGAGGCAATCCTGAATCACAGGACTTTGGGTGGACCACGATAAGGCAAACTCCTTGGACTCACTGATCCAGACGTTGCCCATGAGGTATCCCTTCATCTTAGCTACCGAAGTAAAGCGACACTCCTCCTCCTGATCGGGAGACCAGATGACAACCGATCCGTCTGACAGGATGCAAGATCCATCCTTGTACAGACACGACCTCATGTCTCCGGCTGCCGACTCAGGAGACTCTTCCCCATGGCGAGCATGGACTACCGTATCCAGGAGGAAGCAGTTGTGAGTCACTGCTTCATGGACGGTGCAGCAACCGAATGGCGCTGATGGGAAAGCAAAAGCGAGGTCATTTCAAGTGCGCCAAAATGTTCCCCTGTTGAGAAAAATTGCAATGACTGCATTTTTTATGGCGAGCCATAAGCTTGCATTGCTCGGCCGATACCGGGAGCGTGGTCTCGACGTGGTCCTCCGTGAGCGTGCCCCGAAAAAGCTCACCGAGTAGGTGACAGAGTGACGAACAATCTTACAAAAAGAAGCCGGGCTCGAGTAGCGCTTGGTGTTAGGCCTATACACATGTAGAGAGAGGGATTGGAGATGTTAGTCGCATTCGGCAATACGGTACCAGAATTGTAAGCAAGAAGGACAAAGAAGAGAATTTAGTGGGGATTTTTCAGAGTGGCAAAGCCATGCTGCGTCCAGGAGAAGCGAGCGCCCACAACACAAGCAATACCAAAACACGCTAAAAAAATAGTGTTCGAACGTCCGGTAATGCTGACTTAGAAGAAGAGGAATGAGAGCGGTTACAATCAAAAGCCGAATGGGCGAGCTCTTCATTGCGTTTAAGCAACGCTGCAATCCTAGAATTAGACTGATCGAGCTCGGCCCTAGTTTTGTCTACCGCAAGAGAAAGATCAGCGATCTGCTGCTGAGCAGCGGCTAATTCGGCAGAGGGATGAGAGTAAGGAGGATAACTCACAAGCCATAAGGCGTGCATTACCGTTGCCACGAAAATAACGGCGATAAGCAGCTTGCCTGTCTTTCTTCCGGAGGTTGATCGGTGCTCGACACTGATAGGCTTGGTGATTCCTGTTCCCACAATTGTAGCACGGACCAGAGGCGCGAGGACGCGCCGGTGAGGTAGATGACGATTGTTGTTGCTGCTGTTGCAGATTGCGAGCCTGAAATGACGGACCGTTGTTCTTGTCAAAAAAAAAAACCCAAAAACAAAAAAAAATGGCGAGCGGCCTGTATTCTGGAAATTACCTTGGGGTTGAGGTCTGTTGAAGACCCTATTTCTGTTCACTCACCCCTCCTTCGAGAGCGTTAACAGCCGGTTCCACTCGCCCTGGATGGATGAGGCGGTCCGCGGTGGCCTCCGAGAGCAACTGTTCCACCATCTGAGCTTTAGTGACAGCCTGCTCCAAAGTAGAGGGGTTATCTAACTTGACAAAATAGCGGATGTCACCCCGGAGACGAGAAACGAACTCCTCCAACACACGATCCTTTTGAGTAGCCGGATCCTGGCCAGCTGTGGCAGCCCTAACTAGATTGAGGACCCTATTAGCGAATGCCGAGGATGACTCCGCGGGCTCCTGCCTACAGGAGGACAACTTTGACGAGCCACATATCTCTGTTGGGGACGTCTTCGAAAAAGCCCCGGAGATGGGCGGCGATGAGGTCAAAATCCTTTCTGGCCTCCTCACTAAGCTCCTCCACTTTCTCCCGAGCCACCCCATCTAAGTGACCTATTAAAAAGTTGGCCTTCTGTTCGTTGGACAATGGGGAGGGTCGCATACGAATGATATCATCAAGCCTACGTAGCCAAACCGAAAACTGCATACCCTCCTCGGCAGACCCCGAGAAGGGAACCACCTTAGGGGTCTGAGGTTCAAGACCCAACATGGCTATGGAAGGAAGGGAATCCAACCGACTGCCGACTGCCTGAGAAAGACTCATTCAACTTACGAGACAATGACGTGTTACCCTCGTTGATCTTTTGCGCCAGCGCCGATGTCTGCAACCGAGCGTCCTTCCACACCTGGGTGATGGCGGCCGAAGTGGCATCGCGTAGAACCTTGGCATCCTTGGCATGAAGCACCGCCGAGTCATCCAACCTGGAGAGAGACACATCCAACGACGCCGTAAGCGTCCCGGAGTCAAACTCATGATGAGGAGCATCAGCTCCAACCTCTGACAACTCTCTACTCACATGTTCATGATAAGGGGCAGCAGCCCCGGGAAGTGAGGGGGGAGAAGCAGATCCCGACGACGATGCGCACGCAGAAACCAACGCAGCTTGACTACGTGTGGTCGGCATGTCCGGTGATAGAATAACAGCGACGAACAGCTACAGTCAGGAGACGAACTGACGAGTGATGAGTCACCTCCCTAAGTGCAGGGCTTTTATACGAGGGGATGAAGGGGGCGGAGCGTACAGTACCCTGAGGAGGTGAGGGGTCGCTCGGACAGACAAAGAAAGATCAACGTCCGAGTCCGATATCACGATCATCTATGATCGCTGCCATCTTGCCGATCGTAACAAAGCAAAAACCATGTGTGCCGATCCATCCGCATCCCTATCACGCGAGCGAGCTTTGCGAATTCGGCGAGAGATGCAGAGCACTGTTTATGTTAAAACGAGCGACGAAGCTAGATGAAACCGATAACATGTAAGAAAGCGCTTTGTTTTCGCCTCGCTGGTTTATTTTGGGAGCGGCGTACTGTAGCTCGGAGGGAGACCGTGCAGCTTTTTGTGCGCCCCCGGCACTACTGGTACTAGCAGCTCCTCGGCCCTGGCGTTCGGACTAGCAACCCAGACAGCGGGAAGCTCGCCTTGCCACCGGGTATTTACCCGACGGCGGAGGAGGATGTGCAAAAATGAGGGCTTCGGCCCTTGATGCGTTGCGCCGAGCTTACCTGAATGCCCGAGGGCGGCAACGGCAGCAAGGCGCAATCATCGAAGGGGCGCGAAACCTGGCAGGTCGCGTTAGGCGTAAGTACACTATTTCCGTGCGCCGTACACGCCGCGGGCTCCCCCAGGTGATATAGCACGCCGCAGGTAACCGACCCTTGCTCACGTAAAATGTGCAAATGTGCATTAGTCAATTGATCAAACAAGAAAAAAACGAACAGTCAAATAAAAGTCAATAATAGGGAAGATCGATGGATAAAAAAGAAAGGAAGGAAAGACCGCGTGAACTGAGCGTATAGCAGATTAAACAATGTGATTGAGGAGCTTTTAATGATAAAAATGACATGCATAGTGACGTCCCTGTTTGGAAAACTTGATTCAACTATCGGCGTGGCCTTCATTGCGTGGCGTTTCGTTAATTTAGCTCCTTAATCAGCAATTCCACTCAGAGGGCCCCTTCGAGACCATAGTAATCTCCTCTTCTGCGTTGTCCCTTGCTTTCCCTTCTCGGTATTTTCGAGTTGGAGGAATGCGTGGTCCCGTCCGCTATCGGCATGGCGGGCATACCAGTCAATTTCGTAGGTAGTGCAACAGTGAATCTTGTTATCGGTAAGGGAACGCCTTAGGCAGAAGGTCCACTTCACGGAAGGCCAATGCGTTCCAGTTCATGCGGACTCATATGACCTTATTCCTTGGCAACGACGTTCTTCGTCGTCTGCCACCGTGGTCTGTAGATTATGACAACCGCGTGTTTCACATGGGATCGGAACAGGTTGAGATTCTAACCGGGGCTCTACCTTATCCTCGTCGAGAGCGCCCAGGAGAAACAGCTGTTCGAGTTTCGGAAACTACTGTCATCCCCCTACCTCCGAGACTCTGGTGCCGTGCTACGTGACCAACGTCCCCTCTAACACGACTATGTGGACCACCTCGGGAGAGCCGATTGATGAAACCCAACTTTTCGTGGCTCCAGCCGTGTTCCATTCGTCTCGTGCACGCTTATTAGTCACTAACCCAACAAAGACTCCTTGGGCTGTTTATAGGAATCAGCGAATTGCCGCTGGTACACTTCTCATCGAAGCGGAAAATGGTTCTCTCTCGGAACCCCCCGCGAATTTTTAGCGTTGGCATTTTCAAGGCCAGTAGCGACTCCGGGGCTGATTGCTCCTCTTCTAAAGAATTACCGTTTCGCGTAGATCTATCCCACGCGGAAGTGAATGATGATCAAAAGCGCCAACTTCAAGAACTTTTTGAGGAATATCAAGACCGTATTTCCACGTCCTCCTATGATCTTGGTTCCTATGAATTATCCCCTATCTCGATTAAAACCACAACTGAAATTCCCCCTTCTCGCTACAGACCTACACGAATCCCTACTCGTTTCCAGAAAGAGTTAGACGACCATATAAATAAGCTCTTGCAGGCTGGTCGGATCGTGGAAAGCGACACACCATGGGTCCACAACACGGTTCTCGTCAAGAAGAAGGATGGTTCTTCGAGTATGTCTCGACTTTCGTCCTCTCAACGATATCACGATTCCCGACCACTATCCTCTCCCACGGATCGAGGATCTACTCGAGAAGGTAGCAGGTAACCAGTTTTATACTACGTTGGATTTAGCTTCGGGGTATATGCAACTCCTCTTGGACCCGGAAAGCCAAGCCAAGTGTGGATGGGCAACCCACCGAGGGATTTATCAATTCGTTTATCTACCCTTTGGGTTGCGTAACGCTGGAGCGTACTTTTCTCGCGCAATGGCGCGTATATTAAGCGGTTTGGAAGGAAACTGCCTAGCCTATTTGGACGATATTATTATTTTCGATAAGGATTTCCAGTCCCACCTGGATTCCTTGCGCAAGGTCTTTGAGCGCTTTCGCTTATATAACATCAAAGCATCCGGTAAAAAGCTCACTGACATAGCTCAATCTAAAATCACGTTCTTGGGGCACGAAATCTCTCGCACGGCTTACCGGCCCGCCGAGCGTAACATTCGAGCGATACGGGAGTTACCGCGCCCTAAAACCATCAAGGAGGTCAAAGGATTTATCGGCATGGCAAATTTCTTCCGTAAGTTCATAAAAGGTTTCGCGGCCATGGCATCGCCCTTATATGATTTATGTAAAGGTAAGGCCAAATTTGAATGGACTCCCGAGCAGGAGACAGCATTTATCTCCATCAAGGAGGCCCTCACATCCCGGCCATGTTTGGCCTTTCCAAGAGACTATGAGTTCATCCTGCATACGGATGGAAGTAAGGTGGCTGTCGGCGCAGCCCTTCTGCAACAGCAGGAGGATTCTTCCAAGCTTGCCCCTGTAGGGTATTTCAGCAAGACCCTGTCGGAGTCTCAGCGGAAATGGAGTCCGACACATATCGAGCTTTTTGCGATGGTCAGCGCTCTTCGCTTTTTCCGTACGACCATTTACGGCAATTTGACCCGTATCTATTGCGACCATAAACCCCTTACTTTCCTGTTGCGCCATAACAAGACGCATGATAATCTAGCCAGATGGGCAGTAGAACTTCAGAGCTATAACATCAAGATTGAGTACCTTAAGGGAGCATCTAACGTGGTGGCGGACTTCTTGAGTAGGACAGAGTCTGAGGAACACCGATTTCAGGATGGAACCCCCGAAGCCGAAGATATAGTTGAATTCCCGGTCTGCTTGGCCCAAACCCCGATTCCCCACCTCTCCGAATACGCCCTTACGAAGTTTTAGTTGAGCAGAAGCAGGATCCCTTTTGCAATACTTTAATGCACTTTTTAGAAACTGGCTCCTTCTCCGGAACAACCTCCGAAGACGACAAGACAACGGCTTTGGAATTGGCGGACTCATGTATTCTCCGTAAGAATGGTTGCCTATACAAAGTCTGTCAACGATCAGGACACAAGTACGAAGCTCTTTTTCTTCCACCTAAATTACGCGAGCCCGTTTGTATAGCTTTTCACGATAGTCCAGCCGCGGCGGACACTTTAATTGGAAAAAGACCTTAGGCAAAATTGCTCGCAAATTTCTTTTGGCCATCTATGAAAGAAGATATTTATCGTTTTGTTCGTTCCTGTGACGCTGTCAAAGGAAGCGGAGCCATCCGGCCAACCGCGAACAGCTGATTCCTATTCATGCCAAGGCTATTTTTCACAAAGTTTACTTGGATCTCAGTGGACCATACCACACATCTTCCTCTTCTAATAAATACATTATGTGCCTCATCGATCATTTTTCCAAATATGTAATTGCTTCTCCGCTTCCTGATTGTTCAGCCCCAACTGTAGCAAAGTCTCTCATGAACGAGTGCATCCTCAAATTCGGGGCAATGACTGAATTGGTATCCGACAATGCGTCGTACCTCAAGGGTGACCTTCTCACTGAGCTAGGTAGGCTGCTCCGCATAAACAGGTACTTTTGCACCCCATATCATCACGAGGGCAACGGGGTTTGCGAGCGAGTCTTTGCCACTTTCCAGACTATGCTGCGAACTTACATCAATAATAATCAGCTTGATTGGGATACCTTTTTGCCGGCGTGCACTTTCTCCTACAATACCACCATCCACTCAAGTACAAACGAAACACCGTTTTTCCTTTTGTTCGGGCGCGACCCGGTCTTCAACATTGACCTCATGTTCCGCCATCAAGCTTTCCAGCACATCCCTACCGACGCAGACTCCAGCATCTATAAGGAGTCTTTGGTGTCCGCACTGCACTCCGCTGGGTCTCAGCCGCCGCCTTCAACGCCAAGCAAAGTGCACGGTTCAAAAAGCAGTATGACAAAACGGGTTTACAGCCGCTCAAAATTTCGGTTGGGGACCGCGTCTATCTCCGGGACTTTGCTCCAAAAGTAGGTCTTTCTCCTAAACTTTGCTTCCCCTGGTTGGGCCAGTTTCGCGTCATTTCCGTTGACCACCCTCACCTCACTATTACCAGTGTAACTGCTCCGCAGGCCGCACCCAAGAGGGTTCACATGAACCAAGTCAAAAAGTGCTTTGCCATGTCGGGGCCTGTGTTTACTTCACCATGGACCCCTGTCGAGGAAGACGATGCACTTTCCCGACACGGGGCTGTCTCAACACGTGTCACCGGCTACGACCACCAAATTCTCCCTCCATCCGTAGCCTCGCCGTCTACCACAGTGTCTCACTCGTACAATACTCGTTTTCGTAAAAGAACCACCTCTATTTAGCCACGTTCTTTTTTTTTCCTCCATATTTTATATTTTCGCCCGTTTTCTACTGTCCCATTGTTTTTCTTGCCCTACAATGGCTGACACAGGCGTTCCAAGTTTCTCCTATTCGTGCTTTATTCTCTTATTTTCCTTCCATTTTCGCATCGGAGTGTTCTTTAGCGTGATCGCTATAAACGTGAATATCTGCCCTTTCAACGGGCCGCGGCGCTGCCCCCTCGTTACACAATCCTCTTTCAGATAATTGGGAAGTCCTATGGATTTTTCTGTGCCTACGGAGCAACGTTCGCTAGTAGAGTCACCCGTCTCTGCCCAGGGAAATGACCAACGGATTGAGTCCGACCCAGCAGGTACTCGGGCCATAATTCCTTTTCATAACGGTACCCCACAACATATTCTTCTAGGGTCCCCTTTGGCAGCTGCGGAAGCTGCATGCCAGGACACGGGGGATCCCACGATCTCCTCATTCCTTTCTGGCATGCCGGCGACCGTTGACGAGGATGAACCTATGGATCTGGAGGATGCTATTCCAGCTCACCATCTCGCTGATCTCCTGATCTCAGCGGACCCAGTTCCCACCGAGCCATCTCCTATGGAATCGGAGTCGCAGTATGTTGAGCCCAAGTCAGAGCATCCGCTCGACTCGGGTCTGCAGTCGTCTAGTTCTATTGGAGCTGTTGCTCCTCCACTTGAGACTATTGGAGCTGTTGCTCCTTCACTTGAATCTATAGGGGCTGTTGCTCCTCAGCAAGACTATGTCGGAGCCGACGCTCCCTCTTCTTCTGACGATAAGCCGTCGACCTCCAAATTCAAATCTGGGGGTTTCTCCAGCTTCTCGTACGCTAGTGTGGTAGCTCGCCAGCAGGCGGCAGCCATCGCGCAGTCATCGGAAACGAGCCGGGCCGCCCCGTTGCCAGTTGCTCCAGCTCCAGCTCCCCGCGTCATCCGTAGACGGCCGGCTAATCATCTTACGGTGGATCCTCGCGGTCAACTGCCCGCTTACACTCCAGCAGGGTATTCCCACCGTCTTATCGAAAGCCACCCGTGGGCACCATTCATTTCGCTTCGGAGCGAGCCATTCCCGTCCAATCCGGACTTCATCACGGCCGCTATGCCGCTCGAGCTCTATAGTCACATACCTCCTGGTGGCTATCTCTCTCCCAAGTTCGTGAAAAGGCTTTTTCCGCTCAAGTTCCGGGAGCAGCCGAGCCGTCGTCAGCGTTTGTCCGTCATCGAGCTGATGCGTCTAGACCACGCTGTCGCGTTCCGACGCTCTTCTCAGCGCGTCATCGACGATCTTCTAGCTGGTCGCTACGTCATCACCGAGAACTCGCGACCCGTGACTCCCGAGGGAACCATGCCCTCCATTGTTTATCCAGAGACGAGGGAACAATTCCCCGTCCTCTACCAGGTCGTCAATAAAGGCGTCGGTCAGGGTGTCGTTCTTGAGGCGAAGGATTTCTTCATTCCCGGACCGGACCGACGCGAGCTGCATCTGATCACCTTGGACCAGTTCGCCACCAACATCTCGACCAACACCCGTGGTTTCGACCGGTCACTCGTCTCCGTCAAGGACTTGGTCTGGGTCTATTCGGTTGAGCCCACTCGGGCAGCCCTACGTGATCCTTCGTTAGCCCTCGAGCGAGCTCGGATCCCCAAGGCTACCGCTCTGGATCAGCGGTACCCATATTTCTTCCGGGTACGGGAGTTCGTCTTCGTCACCCCACCACCAACGACTCAGCGGACTTTCGGCATCGTTATGTCTCTCGTGATCCGTTATGAAGCCGTTAAGGGGTTGCGGATTGCCTTCGAAGGCGCACCAGAGGCCGTCCCCGTCTCTCCGATTGTCTGCGACTTCCCTCTCGGACAGATTGAGCAAGACGAAATCGTCGCGGCTCACTCCCGCTCCAACGTTTCTTGTGCGATGCGGTTTTCCGAGTCCCCAGTCTCTGGCGACGCTCAGACGTCCCTCTGCTCCTTTGTCCGGGATTTCCTTCCAGCCCACCCCGAGGAAGGTATGCTTCCCCTTCGCGTCTTCAAGCTCACTGAGCGGGAGAAGGCATGGATCACGGATAGAGCCGGCAGCTTCACCAGCTATGATGCCAACCCACGGGCTCTCAACGCCGTATGGCGCACCTGTTCAATGCTGCCTGTTCGGCCCTAGCTGCTGTCAACTGCATCAACGACGACAAGCGGACCCATATGCTTACGGCGATCGTCCCCAGCATGTCCGCGTTCCCTCTCCGGTTCGACTTTACCATCGGGGATATGTCATCTGAGTGCGGATGGACAACTCAACGTCCGGTTTACCTATGGGTCATTGGCTCCCGCTCGCTCATCCGGGCCCTCATCGAGCAAGCGGAGCACTCCTACGAGGACCGTTCAGTCGCGGTCCGCCTCGTGGTCCCAGGCTGGGCTCATCGATCAGCCCTCCAGACCGTCTCACGGTTTGCTGCCAGACGCGGCGACATCACCAGTGTGCAGATCTGCGTCAAGCTCGGCGACCTCCCTTCGGGAACTGACCCGCTCTACGAGCTCATTTCGAAGCGGCAGCTCTTTGCTCATTCCCACCCGAATTCGCAAGCCAGGATCATCCTGGACGCCGTTTACGGCTCCCGTCGCGTGCGTGTCGGGCCTGTTGGCCCTCAATTTGAGAATATTTCCGCCTCTGTAGGTGGTCGGACCTTTCAGCTTCGTCCGGACCAGGTCACCGCCCTGCAAATGGGTGATCGTCTGCTGCCAATCCTTGCCATTCAGGCTGCTTTTGGCACCGGGAAAACTGTGGTCGGGGCACTCATCGCTGCACGAACGTACGCTTCCTTGCGGCAAGGAGTTATCGCCACCACCACGACCAACAACGCCGTGGCTCAATTCACGGACACCCTGTTGCGGCTCGACGACTACAAGGATCAGCCCATATTGCGGTACGTTTCTGACACGGCGTTGATCGACGGTGCCCCCCAAACCCGATCGACCTTCACACCGTACTCAAGCGCCTGCCGGTAGACTTTGCGTCATCCCTAACAGGACAAGGCTCTCGATATCTGCCTCAGGTACAAACGGGGTCGAGAACTTCTTGAACGGCTGATGTTCGATCGTGATCTGGCCGATCGACATGTCGGACGCTGAGCGCGATGAGTACCGGTTGGCTGAGCGCGACATCTCTCAAGTTGACGCACGACGCGATCGACATCATGTTTCGCGTTCGTCCACCAGCAGTTCTCTGCATCACGACGTCGGCGCTTCTCAACTCAGTCGCGGCGGGCGGTATTTTTCGTGGCAAGCTGGACAAGTTTACCACGATTATCGGCGACGAAGCCTCCCAAATTCCGGAGCCGGCCTTGGTAGCTCTTACCACCCATCTGCCACAGGCTAGCCACTTTTACATCGGCGACGTCCACCAGTTGGAACCCCACGCCAGGTGCCCCCGTACATCCAATCCAGCCCGCTTCGGCGCGCAAGGCATCATGGACATCCTGGTCGCAAAGGGCGTCCCCATGGCTCCCCTCACCACCACGTTCCGGGCTCACCCGCTTCTGAACGACCTGCCCAACCGGTTGTTCTACGACCATACCCTTATAAGTGGAACACGCGCAGAAGACCGCCAGATGTTCCTGTCGGTCGTTCGCTGTCCGAACCCTAAGCTGCCCTTCCTTTCGTCGATGTACCTGGTACATCTGCGAAATCTCTCAGCGGGTCTCACAGCAACGATGTCGAAGCCGAGGTCTGTCGTCAGATAGTGTTGGCATTATTGAGGAAGGACATCCCAACCTCATCCATCGCCATCATCGTGTTCTACAAGGAACAGCAGCGCGTGCTAGCCCAGTTCGCGAAGAACCACAGAGTCGATTTGCATACGGTCGACTCCGTTCAAGGACGTGAGAAGGACATCATCATACTCCTCACCACGCGGACTGGATTCGATGCCGACCGAGGAGAATTCCTCAACGAACCCCATCGCTCAACGTCGCTCTCACCAGGTGTAAGCACGGCCAATTTGTTCTAGGTCACGAGCAGTCTTTGATGGGCCTCTCCTACTGGAACGACATCCTCCTTTGGGCCCGCAACCGTTCCGCTATAACAACTGCAGCGGCGCTACCAGATCTCCTCGAGTAATGGATCTCTTTTTTCTCTCCTCTAGAAACCCAAGGTAAGCATTATTTACTCTGTTTTCTAAACTCATTTTTCAGTCCGAGGACGGACTTTTTCTGAATGGGGGGAGGTGTAAGAGAGTGAAAGAGAGCGTGAAAGAGCGATAAATACTCTAATTATTACATAAAATACTAATTACGGTTGTAGTAGTTAAACTAGTAAACTCCCCTAATCTTTTGCTCTTTTCTTCCCTTTCTTGGGCGGGTTCCCCTTAGAAGTAACCGTCTACCACGAGAGAGTACGCCGGGACGAGAGGCAGAGAGAGCGAGGGCATACGGTATCTGACTCATCTGATGCTTCATACTTAAGGCTCGGGCACGATGACCAAGAGAGAGATCTCCGTCGACCGCTCGACCAGCCGCCGTCCCTCGCCTCCTCGTCGCCACCTCGCCTCTTCCTGATGTCGCCTCTGGGCCCGTCGCCTCCACTGAAGGATTATCGACCGGACTGATCAAAGTCAGAGTTACACTGTCAATAAAACTGACTTTATTCTATTCGATTTGGCAGAAGTACTCTGAAGGTGCGATGGTTGACTTGC
>MU898414.1:0-11969 GCA_036418205.1 Ostertagia ostertagi | reverse complement strand
CAGCACATGCCCATACCATCGCAGTCGCTGCTCCCTCACCTTCAGCTGGACAGGGGCAGTCTGCATGACCGCTCTGACATCCTCGTTCCTGACCCTGTCCAGTCGCGTCCAGCCGCAGGCCCATCTCAGCATCCTCATCTCAGCGGAGTGAAGCTGCCTTTCGTGATTCTTGTTCAGGGGCCAGCACTCGCTGCCGTAGAGCATCGCAGGCCTTACCACTGTTCGGTACACCTTCCCTTTGAGCGCTCTGGAGCACCTTCGGTCGCAGAGGATTCCAGTGGACTCCCTCCATTTCATCCATGCCGCGTTGATCCTCCCCTTTACTGCCTGGTCCACACTGCCGTCGGCCGCCAGATCACTCCCAAGGTATCGGAAGTCCTCTACTCTTTCGATGCTTTCACCATGCCCGTCCATGATCGGCTCTGCACCCTCTTCAGAACTCAGGAACTTGGTCTTCTTGACATTCAGCCGTAGTCCGCCTTCTGCCAGGACCTTCTGCCATTGCTGCACCTTGGCCTGTAGTTCCTCTCTACTATCCGCTATCAGGGCGATGTCGTCTGCGTAGAGGATGGTCTTTAGCGGTCCTTCCATGAGCCCCTTCACCAGGACATCTAGTGTCAGGAGGAAGAGGAACGGGCTCAGAGCTGACCCTTGGTGCACCCCAACCGTGATGTCCACTTCCTTCGTGGTCTCGGCCTTTAAAATCGTTATCGTTTTGATCAGTGAGTAGGAAAGGGGTAATAGGGAGCGTAAGGTGGACGTATATGCAGTATAGTTTTGGTGGACTCACGACGAATCCATCAGAGCCATTGCTCAAGAAGTCATAGCAAACCTTACTGATAGGGTAAGGTCGTATACAAAAGGTAAGAGATGGGGTCTTAGCTAGGGTATTGGCTGCTCAGAATGCTGGAGTTACATCTGATGGTACAATAGACGAGACGTCTGACGGCAGAAGGTACGAGGGGTAAAGTGGCCGTTAACAGAAAATGAAATCAGAGGCGCGAAGCAATAAAAGGCCGCGAAGCAGTTGCAGAGTATAAAACCAGGCCTACCACAACTAAAACGGAATGCCATCTTTTCCCCATTTGATGCGGCTGCGTTAGCGTTGCGCAACGTGCTGTTGTTTGTGAAAACGTAGAGCACTCTGTCACGGCTATTGCCAAGTGGTTAAGGAATGGCACGAGTATCAGGTTAGCGAGAGCGGAACGTAGGCACGAAAGCGTCCAGTCGAGGAACCTATCGAGCCCTATCACGATACGAAGGGCAATCGTCCCGGCTGCAAAGCCAATGTCTTCGACCTTTAAGGAAACCCAGTCCCATTAGACAGTATACTCCATTTTACAAATCAATTTTTGTCGTGCAACCGGTCTTCAAAACAGTATCCCTAGATCGTAATGAAGTTGTGCGGGCCGAAGTGTGATTCTAAATGGAAATAAAGAACCAAAGAGAAACCGTCCAGCGTCGAAGTCAGCAAACAGAACTGCCCAGCGTCGGAAGCCCAAAACAAAATACTCCTTGAAATACTAAGGGAGGGTGGGGCCAGGTGGGTTGTACGAATTTGTCTGCTCAAAGACTCAATACCCGCGCATATTTGAATTAGCCGCACGCTGCATTCATGGGATGTGTGCTATGTAACTCGTCCAATATGCTAAGATTAGTCGCCAATTGCTGACTTTGTAAGACCCTAGCGCCATTGTGCGCACTTTCGAGCCTGCGACAACGGCACATCTGTGCTTCCGTGGGCTACTATTTCCCACCCACTGAATAAATTCTTCGACACGACTTTTGCTGGGAGTGTTGCTTCAAGCTTTAAGAGGTAAATATAATAGGAACAACATCGATGGTAGGAGGTGGGCAGTGGGAGCGGCTGACTAATCTTATCAGGTGCATTGGAACCTAACCATGAGGGCTTAGAGATGTTACACGCCAGAAAAGTTGAGAAAAGAATCATAGCGTAAGAACGCAGATGATGAGTGAAAACAACGCTATGGACCAAAAATCGACGAGAGCCAGTACAATGACTGTGACGGAATTTGCTTCACCCTGTACAACGAAAACAGCCCATATATTGTATATTTAAGAAGCGGATCCATTTTAAATGTTTTCATCATGAGGAAAACGACCCTTTACAGAATAACTCGTGGTTCACTTTTGTGGCGAAACACGCCTAGTGAGGTGCACGCGGAAAGATACAACATGAGCGTATTTGGAGTGGAAAATTGGCGTTAGCATGAGAGTTATGCCCCCTTGAAGGGAGTGCTGCAAGTAGGTCGGAGATGGAGGAAGAAGAGATATATTTTAGCTAGAAAAGGGCATGGCTGGTCACTTGGAGTGCGGAGTTATGCTCGATTTTCGCAGCGAAGGGTATATCCTCAGCGGCCTAGCAGGGCCATACCCGGGTCCCTCGCACCGGTGCCCGTCCGCCGACTGGCTAACCCTTCATCGACGAGCTCTAGCTGCGTACTTCACAGCTCCTACAGAGGCGCAGAACAGAGCGCTCGTACTGATGGACGTCATCACCACGAATAGGACTGTCTCTTCCTATGCGAAATTCGATGGACAAAAAGGGTTGCCTACATGAAGGGTTCGAGACCGTTCTTCATCGTTTTTCATTATCACTGCATCACTAACCATCTCTACCTTGTTCAGGGGTACCTTTCCATAGTAAACTCTGCCTTCAAGTTAGCCTGCCCTACTACGGCCCATCGTGGGATAGAAACGGCAGTGGACTTAGTGGGACTGGTACATCACTCCATACCACTTACTATAAAGCGCTTCGTCTAGTCGGTTCGTTCTGCATGGCTGCTCACGGAAATTTCCCTAGCTCTCGGGATCACTGGGGACCGCGAGCTCATGGTGTGGGTGGGGCGGGCAATGGTCTCCGAAGTACAAAAAAAAAAACCCAACCCCCCCCCCCCAAAAAAAATACAAAACACACGTCAGCTAAGCGGAGCCCCGCCCACAGAGGGCGTGGCGGCGTGCGTCGAAATGAATTGTACCGAAGACCAAGATTTCGATTTCAGTGACAAAACGACCTCGAAACTGGGCCAAAAAGTGGGTTAAGGTGTGCATTGGTAAGTCACATCGAATTAGGGAGACCCACCCCCGGTGGGCGGGGCGTTCTCTAAAAAAGCAGTGCTTTATGAAAAATTTCATAACTCGGTTGGGAGAAAGCCTACAGAGCAGAAAACAATTTGGTGTAAGGGAGCAATGTCTAAGGTGTTTCCTGCATACATGACGTGGGCGGAGGCCGCCCAGAATGGGCGGGGCGCGCTCTGAAGTGTACAGCATTTTCTACAAGCCCTCATAATTCGGGTCGGGGAAGTCTTAAAGAGCCGGAAAAAGGTGGATAGAGGTGTATGGAGGAGTGGAGGCCAGCTGTCAATGGTGGGCGGGGCTTGACCAAAGTGGGCGGAGTTTGCGACGAAAATTTAAGGTGGATGGAGGTGGGTGGAGGAGTGGAGGCCAGCTGTCAATGGTGGGAGGGACATGACCAAAGTGGGCGGAGTTTGCGACGAAAATTCATAACTCGGCCCCAAGAAGTCCAGGAGGCTGGGAAAAAGGGGTAGAGGTCGGCGAAGGAAAGGAGGTCAACTGCTATTAGTGGGTAGAGCACGCACCTAAGTGGGCGGAGTTTGCCAAAAGTGTCGTAATTTGGTTCCAAGAGGTCCCAGAGACCGGTGAAAAAGGGGGTAGAGGTCGGCGAAAAGAAGGGAGCCAAATGCTATTGGTCGGCAGGGCACGCACCGAAGTAGACGGAGTTCGCCACGAGATTTATTGTCCGGGCCGAGGACCGAGAAAAATAGGATAATGGTTGACGAAGAAAGAGCGCATAGAATTTAGCGGAGAATTCAGATATTTCGTATTGTATCAAGCCAAATTTGAAATTTTTCGTCGCACCATCAAAATTCGCCACAGATCTGTGTTGCGCGCGCAATGCGTGCGGCGCCAACTGGTTATATAATAACAATTGTGATCAGTCATTCAGTAATTATTTGTGCACCAAATTCTCCATGATGTGACAGGGGGAGTGAGAGGAGGAACTCAATACCATGAACATAAATTGCAACAGCTTTCACGGTACTATTCCGACGACACTTTTGCTGTTGTAGTTTGATACATACTTTAGTAGATCTCACTTAGGTCGTGGTCCAGTAAAAAAAATTGGCTAAAATGATAATTCAAAGTGTTGTACCTTCCAATCCTATCGCTCATGTCGACTTGGTGTACCATGCCGGGCAAGACGGTTATCTGAAAAGAGAAGTATTTTCAATATAGATAGAAACTTCGCCGCGCAGTAAAATGTGGACGACGGTAGCGGATTTCAGGAATCCTGTCAACATCAGAGGCATGTCCCTAGGATCAACATTGGTGTGGCTCTTGCACACGAATGCGAATGTATTGGTGCGAAATGGGCCGGCAGTAAAGAAAAAAGGAAAAGAAGTCGAAAACGCTCAGGTTAAGGGCTCACTCACCTTCCTAATCGGCTGTGCTAAGGGAATGAGAGACTAAGCGCGGAGAGGAGAGTATGAGGCGAGAGAGCGCTACAGATGAGAGCGCCAGACAACAGCCTGATAAAAAAAAAAATTGCAGCTTGGGCAGCTTACTTTTTCTGCCTGGGTTGTGCATTTAAGCCGATCAAGAAAAGCTCAAAAAAGCCGCAAGTAATGGAAGGTGCGCAGAATTTTTCTTTTCTCTGGTTTTCCGCCTATTAGACTCTGTCCATATCTTGTCGCCACCATTAAACAAATAGTAATTCGTACCAAAGTATTTCGAAGGCTATCTAAAATGGTATGGGTGAGAATCTCACGAGAAAGCGCATTCGAAAAGCCACTGCAATACAAGTGCAGGCAGTCATGCCGGTTTGTGTGAGTACGGTAAGCGTGAAGTATTGAAACAGCGAGAAAAGTGTCGTGGTTGGCAGACATGCACGTCCCCTTCAAAAAGCGAGAAAGTGTCGGGTGCAGACCATGCACCACAAGTGACGACGGCCTTCACAAAATGTTAATGTTTTCTGCCAATGAAATGATTAGCCTGTTGCAGTTGTATTCTATCGATTGTCACTAATTACAACTATCATTTACCAGAAATCAGCTATCACTATGAACAACTTCTAACCAGATTTACTTGGAGGCCGTCGTCAGTTGTGGTGTTTGGTCTGCACCCGACACTTTCTCGCTTTTTGAAGGGGGGGGGGGTTTCGTTGGGAACTGCGCCCCCAAAATATCTCGGTCCGTAAAGGTACACACAAGTCCAATCACAGCTTTTTGTAAATCTAGCCCATCGTTGCCCGCTTCGAGTCGAGACAACGGACATCTGGGATCCAGTGGGCATTATTATATCGCCACATGGAATAGGTTCTGTGACACGACCCCATCGGGGGGTTGCTGCGTCAAGGTTCTGTCTAGCCATTGGGACGCGACCACTGGCTCCAACCACTTGTGGCCATGAACGTTTTCGTATTCTGCGGTAAACAATTTGGATTAATTACGTTACATACACTGCGACGCATAATTATAGTTCCACCTACAATTTCAGTACCCGGCTGGATATCATTTTCTCACGATACGGCGCTTATCTCAGTCGGATAGTAATCAGGGTTCCTCCCAGTCATATCCTGTAGCATCCTTGAGAAATTTGTTCGTTATGAAGTCACCCCGACAAATTCCAGCGGAGCTGACACTTTGACAATTCCTGCGTCTCTTTTGCTAGGATTTCCCTTTTACGGAAGTGTGACAGCGGTTTTGCCTTTGCTATAAGCTAAGGAACTTGAATGGATAATAATTCCAAATTTTGATTGGGTAAAAGCAAAATGCAGCGGAGAAGCTAAAGCGGATATTTTCGAAAAAATAAGGATAAAAAATTGCTTTCTCAAACTGGATTTCCGTGTTAATATTCAGATTCGCGTTTATATGTGTCACAATTTATCTGTAGAGCCTTTTCCAAAAACATCCCCAGATTCAAGTTTTTGGGAAATTTGTAGGTGGAACTAATTATGCGTCGCAGTGTAGTTGCGTATTGGTCCACCAGAAAGTTCAAGAAGGCAGACTCATTACAGAAGTATCAAGGTATTGAAGAGATAGGTGTTTATCAGTTCTCAAAAGCTGTAGCCTACTGACATGAAAGCAGGGACGAATAGTTCAAACGCTTACCATAAACAGCTCTGAATATTCGGCAAAAAAATAACAAATAAGCTATAACCTTTTTTCTGTTGGTGAAAAAAAGGGGCTGAGCGGCGGTGTTTTTAAGGAAATGAATTTTTTTTTTTTAAAATTTTGTTTTTTTTTTTTTTTTTTTTCCTCAGCGGAATTGGGGTGCCGAAGACACGTGTAATTTAACACCATCTTCCCCACAACCCAACTGAAGTGTGGAAACGCATCGTTCAGTCGAAAACAAACAGTGATTGTCACGCTGGGAACATTTGCCCTTAATATTCTAAATGACTGCTAGGAGGTTGATCTTAAAATAATGAATATTAGATATAAGCTGCTGTTTTGGGATGCGCCACGCATTCTGCTTCCACTGAAAGCTAAAATGAAAGCTTGAAGGTGATTTGGCCCTAAAATGACTTGCTGGAATTAGCAAAACTACAAATCAGTGCTTTCTTAACCCAGACAAGACTGGTTATCAATTAGCCCACTTTGGATGGATTGGACAGCCTTGACGGCGTACGACCAAAGTTGATACGGAGGCGTAATAAGCAGCAGCTTAACCGTGGCGTTCATAACCGGTCCCAAAGACTCTGCGCATAAAGTCCCCTATCACCCACTAGCTTGAGCGCGCTTCTCTTCCCACCTGGCTGTCCCTATTAGTACATATTTGAGCTGTGGTAACGGCACTCCCTTCAACTCCACTCCTATTAGTGACCTCAAGGGATCGCCTCGCAGCTGGGGAGAGGAGCATACATAAGTAGTGCTGGAGCAAAACTTTTTGTGACTTCTATTAGCTGCAGTTTTCATGTGCATGAAATTTGAATTATTTCATTATTTCTATTTTATTATTTATTTTTTTATTTTCATTTTTGTCTTATTTTATTTTAAGATAAAGGAAACATTGCGTCAGCAATGTATTGATTTAAATCAAGTATTTATGATAGAACATGCTTCTCGTTGTAAAATTGAGGACTAAGCCTCACGCGGGGCAGCGAGCAGCCTCTAGGATGCGAGGGTAATGTTTCATTTCCCGAAGTTCCTAAATTGTGATGAGACAACTGTTCGGGAATCGCGATTCAGTGGTCCCAAAAACTTTCACAAGAGCTTGCAACAACTATGGCAAGTTTGTTTCGAACTTATTAGGCTTTAATTTATTTTAAGTAATTCTAATTTATCAGGGAGGGTCTCAACCAGTGGATGGGGCATATGACGCGACAGTTCTTGCCGACTATAAAAGCATTCCAATTATGCCTTAGAGGGGGACTCCGAGTGCATGAAACCATTTCGCTCACATATTTAGCTCGGAACTTTCCCTACCTGCAGAAAAAGGGAACTTTATGTACATGAACTGTCGCCAGCAGTTACCCCGTTACTGGATTGCAGACATAATCTCCTAATAACCATAAGCCTTCAGGAAAGGGGAGGACTTTCCCCGCGGTGCTAGAACGAGAATATAGATTCACGAACTGGGGTCTCTCTTTTAAGGCCTGTTCCTAAACGAGTTAGAATAAAAGAATATGATCCCGTGGTTTTGACACGCGTTAGCCGCTCTAATCGCAATGCCTCCTCCCCCCCCCCCTCGACATACGTCAGTTATGATACTTCCAGGACAGAACATTAGACAAAATATATCACAAGCTCAACAATTACGACTTATTTTGTGAGCGCGGGCAGTCGTTCCCAAGCTAGGAAGCCAAGGGTCACATCCTATATGCGCGAGTACAACTAGGAGGTACCGCGTATTTTCTTGAGTTTGGAGTGGGGGGCGGGGGCGTATTCGATGTAATCAGAATTCATGGGTGAGTTTAGGCGCGTAGTGTGAAGGAACGTGAAAAATTTTGGCGTTTCACTGTACACACATATATATCCCCTCCCCGCTCGACGGCCGCTTTGGAGGAAGAAAGTGGGTGGAGTTAGGTGTGTCGACAGGTCTCAGAATTAAACGCCATAGAAACAGCGACCATGATAGCCGACATGACGGTAGGACCGACCCTGCGCGACGAGCGTCCGGTGCAAGTGGATGCATTGTTTGCCACGAACGCGCCCCCTGTGCTCCTCTGACGCCTTCTTATTGCGTCCAGTGGTGCAAACACTTCCTGGTTGAGCGTTAAAAACTTGTATCGCACTCGATGGGATCGCCTGAATGGCGATTCACACGGTTTTCGATCACGATTCATCAGCTTCGAGAACTATTTTTTCGAGCCATGAAAAATAAAACAAACATGTCAACACGACGTTTCGTAAATACCGTCACCTGTAAATTATTGTGCCTTGTAAACATAAAAAAACAGGAAAATATAAATAAATGGATCTGTACACAACATTATACATAGACAACAACACACAGAGATCATATTTCAAATTATCATCCATTGGCCCGAATGCGGCCTTCTCAACTCGGCTCGGCATTTCGTGGCGTTAAAAGTGGGGGCGTCATGTCGTTTTGGGAATGGCGGGACATTCAAGTGAGATTAGCCCACTAGACACATTTACAGACTAAGCCTGGTAAGACGAAAGGTAGTCTTTGTGGGAGCAGCTAACAGCAATTTTCGTTTCCCTGAAGTTCGTTCCCTCTCTTGCCTATTCTAGTGCCACCTATCAGCGGTTTTTGAGCCCGTTGATGTGCTTCACCTCCTCAGCGAAAGAAATTGAGAAATCCGTCAAGAAAACGGCAAAGCGGGACCCTCCTTTTTTGGCCGTTGCGTTTCTCACTCATGAACAGTAACAGCTCAGAAAGCGGACGTGTGAACGAGTTTACCGCAACGCGTTTGGTGACAGTCATGCCAATCCATGCTCCAGTCGAGTTGCTCCAGTTGTGCCCTGAATGCTGGCGACACAATTGATCCAAATCACTAACCGAAACATGGGCGGTTCCTTTTGGGGAGAGAACTTTTCGAAGTTCTTTCAAGCAAAACAGCGTACCTTTGGTAGTGAAAGCCGTAATCTCGCTTTTGTGGCAGCCCAAGTAATGATTGGTGTGGCGATATCTTCTCCGACTGCGCTTCCTCTTTATCGTAGTCGCTGCCTTTAAGCCATTTCTTTGCTCAGCGTCTGACCTATACATGTGAGCGACCGTAGGTTCGGTTGCATACTTTCTGCTCGATAATGATACTGTAAGATTTACCCCTGCATGAATGCAATGCAGCGGTGCTCACCAGAAAAGCAACAAACTACCCGTGGAACTTGGACGGAAAGTCGGAAAGACAAAGCAGAAACACTATTGAGCTTTCCAAGCAACTTGTCCGTCAAGTTGACAAGAAATGCTGAGAAAGGTAATCGCGACGTCAAACGGCGCCAGATGGTTCCATGTGAAGAACTAATCTTATTTATTTGTTTTCGGGACCCCCATTTTCCTATGGGCGAAATTCCCAGCGAACATCATTACGACGATAGCATGGCGCATACGCCCGCATATACTCTTTATGCAGATCAGGCCGGTTTTCCGGCATATTTTATCCATTTTCAGAACTGCCTGTTCACATTGTCTTACGAAAAACACAGTGCCGCAATTGCCTAGTAGTGCTTACGTTAATAGAAGGCAGTAATGGCCGGATTCTGAAAAAAAAAACAAAAATTCGCCGAGTTGCGGTCGTCAATGGATAAAGGCATAATGCGGATACATTAGCTGGCAGCACACACCAGACGCCTGGCATTGCCTGGCCCAATTTGAACTGCGCTGACAAATCGTTTCTAAAAAGCTCACGTAGCAGAGGTTGACGAGCATAAGTACTTGCGCTGGATCGATTTACCTAGATCTCCATTCGAAGTCCTGTGGAAATTGGAAAGCCTTAATCAGTAAGGGCTGAGGTTGGCTCACAAAGCTCATCCAAGGACGGAGTTCACCAGAGTCAACCCTGCGTTGCGCAGTTCTCAACGGCCACGTTGCGCAGTTTCGCCCGATTAGACACGTTCTCTCGCGCGAACATTCACACTCGCATGCTCGAGCCGTCTGCGTCTCCGCCCATACAGCGTGCGTTGAGGATCTCTCAACGTGCCGTTGCGAACTGCGCAACGCAGGGTTGACTCTGCTACCAGGGTCACCAGCCTTCGCACTATTCAAACGAGGAGATCGCATTTGCGATTTTGTGGAGGGTGGTCGCATTTATGATTTCGTGAAGGGGAGTTCGCATCTTGGGGATGAGGAAGCAATGATGTTCGAAGTAGTGCGAAACGGTTATCGTTAAGAGGGATTGCCATCAGACGCGTTTTTTCAAGGATTCGGTGAAAGTTCCACAAAAGCAGCGTGAAGTAGGCAAAATTGGAGAATTCGTCGCTTCATTGCTCCAATTTACACCACCCCTCCCCCATCGCTCGACAGCCGTTTTGGAGGAAGAAGTGGGCGGAGTTGGGCTGTGTTGACTGTCGACTGGGCTCAGAATCAAATATTATACAGAAACAGCCATGATGGTGAGGGTGGCGGTCGGGGTAAGGCGAGGGGTTGTATTGGAGGAAGCCTCCTGAGTCTCATGGTGGTGACGGGGGTCGCATCGAGACCCCTCTAAAGGGGGGAGGTCGCATAATTTTCGAAAAAGTGCGAACTAAGGGTTGACCTTGAGTTCCACCCGTGAATCTGAAGCAGTGATCGCGGATCAAGATCAAGTGGATGGGCACCGAGGAAGTATATACGACACTGCAAGCGATGGCTAGGCGGCAAAGGAAGCAATGGTATCGTTTTCGCGATGTAGGGAGCACTTGCTGATGTAAACCTAAAAATCGCCCCGCCCCGAAATCGCTCCGCCCACAAATGGGGTCCTGCGCTAGTCGTTTTTGAATTCATTTTAAAAGCAAATTTTGTATTAAGAAACCTAGATTGTAACTTGTCGTGTATGTATTTCTTCAGGGCATCCTTAACCAAACAGCTAATTCTAAATCGTGAACTCGTCCACGGGAGGGTAACCTTTTGCGAGCCTGATGGATTTCTGCTCGAGACCTATGGCGCACCATTTAACTCCCCCACATCCATTCAGAATCCAATCACAATTATCATCCCCACTTCCTCTTGAGGAACACCCCAGATCGAATTTGTGGAGTCACAGCGGTTGACAGTGTAGTTGTGGATACCCAGTTGACTAAAAATTAAAAAAAGAAGCAAAGAAAACCGTCGATGAAGCCCTAAACAAGGACCTCCTTGAAATAAGGAAGGGGCGGGGCCAGACGAGTTGTACGAACTTGCCTGCTCCACGGCTCAACTAACCCGCGCGTATTTGAATTAGCCGCTACGCCGTAATCCACGTTGCGTGTCATGGGGTGTGCGCTACG
Organism: Ostertagia ostertagi; assembly: GCA_036418205.1. Lineage (NCBI taxonomy): Eukaryota > Metazoa > Nematoda > Chromadorea > Rhabditida > Trichostrongylidae > Ostertagia > Ostertagia ostertagi. The sequence continues at coordinate 558 of MU898414.1, read as the reverse complement.
TAACTCGTCCAAATGCTAAGATTAGTCGCCAAATGCTGACTTTGTAAGACCCTAGCGCCATTGTCGCGCACTTTCGAGCCGCAACAACGGCACATCTGTGCCATTTGCGGACTATTCTATCCATGTGCTGAATAGAAACTTCGACACGACTCCTGCTGAGGGTGTTGCTTTGGGTGATAGGACGAGTCCACACTCGCCTTGTTTTTGTCTTGCATTTAGTGCTTCGCTGATTAATTCGGCACTGCCTTTGACACCATTACTATCAAAAAGTATCAAAAATCTTCATTAATTACCTTAAATGACAACGAATTCACCAGAAAATACTCCAGTGATTACATAACATCTGACAAATGGAAATCACATAGAGTAAGAACAAAGCAATTATAAAATTGAGATCATCATTACAACGTACGAATCAAAAATATGCAGAAAATATGATGAAAACCCAAATGAAAGGATACCGCAAATCTATACATCACAGTAACTTTAGGCAATGAAGGAAAAATTCGATTTTGCACCAGCAACCACAAAATTTGAAAACAAAAGCTCTCCTTATAC